>JAVHZZ010000002.1:178678051-178778051 GCA_036250195.1 Mixophyes australis | reverse complement strand
CATGATTCATGATTCGATTCATGATTCATGATTTAATTCATGATTAATGATTTGATTCATGATGAAATTTTTAATTCATGATTCGATTCATGATTCATGATTAAATTTATGATTCATGATTTATGATTCAATTCATTATTTATTTCATGATTCATGATTCGATTCATGATTCATGATTCAATTCAGGATTTATGATTCAATTCATGATTCATTTCATGATTCATTTCATGATTCATGATTCGATTTATGATTCATGATTCAATTCATGATGCATGATTCTATTCGTGATTCATGATTCAATTCATGATTCATGATTCATTTCATGATTCATTTCATGATTCATTTCATGATTCATGATTCCTGATTCAATTCATGATTCATGATTCATGATTCGATTCATGATTTATGATTCAATTCATGATTCATGATTCGATTCATGATTCATGATTAAATTCATGATTCATGATTTATGATTCAATTCATGGTTCATAAATCTTTATTCAATTCATGATTTATTTCATGATTCATGATTCGATTCATGATTCATGATTTATGATTCAATTCATGATTCAATTCATGATTTATTTCATAATTCATGATTCGATTCATGATTCATGATTCATGATTCAATTCATGATTCAATTCATGATTTATGATTCAATTCATGATTCATGATTCATGATTTAATTCCTGATTCATGATTCATGATTCGATTTATAATTCATGATTCAATTCATGATGCATGATTCAATTCGTGATTCATGATTCAATTCATGATTCATGATTCATTTCATGATTCATGATTCCTGATTCAATTCATGATTCATGAGTCAATTCATAATTCATGATTCATTTCATGATTCATGATTCAATTCATGATTCAATTCATGATTCAATTCATGATTCAATTTATGATTCATAATTCATGATTCAATTCATGATTCAATTTATGATTCATGATTCATGATTCAATTCATGATTCATGATTCATGATTCGATTCATGATTCATGATTCAATTCATGATTCATGATTCAATTCATGATTCGTGATTCATGATTCAATTCATGATTCATGATTCAATTCATGATTCATGAATCAATGCATGATTCAATTCTTGATTCAATTCATAATTCAATACATGATTCATGATTCGATTCATGATTCATGTTTGAATTCATGATTCAATTCATGATTCATGATTTATTTCATGATTCATGATTCAATTCATGATTCATGAATCAATTCTTGATTTATGATTCATGTTTCATGATTCAATTCATGATACATGATTCAATTCATGATTCATGATTCATTTCATGATTCATGATTCAATTCATGATTCGATTCATGATTCATGAGTCAATTCATAAATTCATGATTCGATTCATGATTCATGATTCAATTCTTGATTCATGATTCATGATTTGAATTATGATTCATGATTAAATTCATGATTCATGATTTATGATTCAATTCATGATTCATGATTTATTTCATGATTCAATTCATGGTTCATGAATCTTGATTCAATTCATGATTTATTTCATGATTCATGATTCGATTCATGATTCATGATTCAATTCATGATTCAATTCATGATTTATGATTCAATTCATGATTCATGATTCATGATTTAATTCATGATTCATGATTCATGATTCGATTTATAATTCATGATTCAATTCATGATGCATGATTCAATTTGTGATTCATGATTTAATTCAAGATTCATTTCATGATTCATTTCATGATTCATGATTCAATTCATGATTTATGAGTCAATTCATGATTCATGATTCATTTCATGATCCATGATTTAATTCATGATTCAATTCATGATTTAATTTATGATTCATAATTCATGATTCAATTCATGATTCAATTCATGATTCATGATTCATGATTCAATTCATGATTCATGATTCAATTCATGATTCATGATTCAATTCATGATTCATGATTCAATGCATGATTCAATTCTTGATTCAATTCATAATTCAATTAATGATTCATGATTCAATTCATGATTCGATTCATGATTCATGATTCGATATATGATTCATGATTAAATTCATGATTCATAATTTATGATTCAATTCATGATTCATGATTCATGATTCAATTCATGATTCGATTCATGATTCATGATTTAATTCATGATTCATGATTTGATTCATGATTCATGATTCAATTTTTAATTTATGATTCGATTCATGATTCATGATTCAATTTATGATTCATGATTTATGATTCAATTCATTATTTATTTCATGATTCATGATTCGATTTATGATTCATGATTCAAAATTCAATTCATGATTCAATTCAGGATTTATGATTCAATTCATGATTCATGATTCATTTCATGATTCATTTCATGATTCGATTTATGATTTATGATTCAATTCATGATGCATGATTCAATTCAAGATTCATGATTCAATTCATGATTCATGATTCATTTCATGATTCATTTCATGATTCATTTCATGATTCATGATACCTGATTCAATTCATGATTCATGATTCAATTCATGATTCATGATTCATTTCATGATTCATGATTCAATTCATGATTCGATTCATGATTTATGATTCAATTCATGATTCATGATTCGATTCATGATTCATGATTTTATTCATGATTCATGATTTATTTCATGATTCAATTCATGGTTCATGAATCTTGATTCAATTCATGATTTATTTCATGATTCATGATTTGATTCATGATTCATGATTCATGATTCAATTCATGATTCAATTCATGATTTATTTCATGATTCATGATTCGATTCATGATTCATGATTCAATTCTTGATTTATGATTTATGATTCATGATTTAATTCATGATTAATGATTTAATTCAAGATCCATGATTCGATTCATGATTCATGATTCAATTCATGATTCATGATTCAATTCTTGAATCATGATTCATGATTCGAATTATGATTCATGATTAAATTCATGATTCATGATTTATGATTCAATTCATGGTTCATAAATCTTTATTCAATTCATGATTTATTTCATGATTCATGATTTGATTCATGATTCATGATTCATGATTCAATTCATGATTCAATTCATGATTTATTTCATAATTCATGATTCGATTCATGATTCATGATTCAATTCATGATTCAATTCATGATTTATGATTCAATTCATGATTCATGATTTAATTCCTGATTAATGATTCATGATTCATGATTCGATTTATAATTCATAATTCAATTCATGATGCATGATTCAATTCGTGATTCATGATTCAATTCATGATTCATGATTCATTTTATGATTCATTTCATGATTCATGATTCCTGATTCAATTCATGATTCAATACATGATTCATGATTCATTTCATTATTAATGATTCAATTCATGATTCAATTCATGATTCAATTCATGATTCAATTTATGATTCATAATTCATGATTCAATTCATGATTCAATACATGATTCATTTCATTATTAATGATTCAATTCATGATTCAATTCATGATTCAATTCATGATTCAATTTATGATTCATAATTCATGATTCCATTCATGTTTCATGATTAAATTCATGATTCATGATTCATGATTCAATTCATGATTCATGATTCAATTCTTGAATCATGATTCATGATTCGAATTATGATTCATGATTAAATTCATGATTCATGATTCATGATTCAATTCATGGTTCATAAATCTTTATTCAATTCATGATTTATTTCATGATTCATGATTCGATTCATGATTCATGATTCATGATTCAATTCATGATTCAATTCATGATTTATTTCATAATTCATGATTCGATTCATGATTCATGATTCATGATTCAATTCATGATTCAATTCATGATTTATGATTCAATTCATGATTCATGATTCATGATTTAATTCCTGATTCGATTCATGATTCATGATTCAATTCATGATTCGATTCATGATTCATGATTCGATTCATGATTCATGATTTAATTCATGATTCATGATTTGATTCATGATTCAATTTTTAATTCATGATTCGATTCATGATTCATGATTCAATTTATGATTCATGATTTATGATTCAATTCATTATTTATTTCATGATTCATGATTCGATTCATGATTCATGATTCAATTCAGGATTTATGATTCAATTCATGATTCATGATTCATTTCATGATTCATTTCATGATTCATGATTCGATTTATGATTCATGATTCAATTCATGATGCATGATTCAATTCGTGATTCATGATTCAATTCATGATTCATGATTCATTTCATGATTCATTTCATGATTCATTTCATGATTCATTTCATGATTCATGATTCCTGATTCAATTCATGATTCATGATTCCTGATTCAATTCATGATTCATGATTCAATTCATGATTCATGATTCATTTCATGATTCATGATTCGATTCATGATTCGATTCATGATTTATGATTCAATTCATGATTCATGATTCGATTCATGATTCATGATTCAATTCATGATTCATAATTTATTTCATGACTCAATTCATGGTTCATGAATCTTGATTCAATTCATGATTTATTTCATGATTCATGATTTGATTCATGATTCATGATTCATGATTCAATTCATGATTCAATTCATGATTTATTTCATGATTCATGATTCGATTCATGATTCATGATTCAATTCTTGATTTATGATTCATGATTCATGATTTAATTCATGATTAATGATTTAATTCATGATTCATGATTCGATTCATGATTCATGATTCAATTCATGATTCATGATTCAATTCTTGAATCATGATTCGAATTATGATTCATGATTAAATTCATGATTCATGATTTATGATTCAATTCATGGTTCATAAATCTTTATTCAATTCATGATTTATTTCATGATTCATGATTCGATTCATGATTCATGATTCATGATTCAATTCATGATTCAATTCATGATTTATTTCATAATTCATGATTCGATTCATGATTCATGATTCAATTCATGATTCAATTCATGATTTATGATTCAATTCATGATTCATGATTCATGATTTAATTCCTGATTCATGATTCATGATTCATGATTCGATTTATAATTCATGATTCAATTCATGATGCATGATTCAATTCGTGATTCATGATTCAATTCATGATTCATGATTCATTTCATGATCCATGATTCCTGATTCAATTCATGATTCATGATTCAATACATAATTCATGATTCATTTCATGATTCATGATTCAATTCATGATTCAATTCATGTATCAATTCATGATTCAATTTATGATTCATAATTCATGATTCAATTCATGATTCAATTTATGATTCATGATTCATGATTCGATTCATGATTCATGATTCAATTCATGATTCATGATTCAATTCATAAATTCGTGATTCATGATTCAATTCATGATTCATGATTCAATTCATGATTCATGAATCAATGCATGATTCAATTCTTGATTCAATTCATAATTCAATTCATGATTCATGATTCGATTCATGATTCATGTTTGAATTCATGATTCAATTCATGATTCCTTTCATGATTCATGATTCAATTCATGATTCATGATTCAATTCTTGATTTATGATTCATGATTCATGATTCAATTCATGATACATGATCCAATTCATGATTCATGATTCATTTCATGATTCATGATTCAATTCATGATTCGATTCATGATTCATGAGTCAATTCATAATGTCATGATTCGATTCATGATTCATGATTCAATTCTTGATTCATGATTCATGATTTGAATTATGATTCATGATTAAATTCATGATTCATGATTTATGATTCAATTCATGATTCATGATTTATTTCATGATTCAATTCATGGTTCATGAATCTTGATTCAATTCATGATTTATTTCATGATTCATGATTCGATTCATGATTCATGATTCAATTCATGATTCAATTCATGATTTATGATTCAATTCATGATTCATGATTCATGATTTAATTCATGATTCATGATTCATGATTCATGATTTAATTCATGATTCATGATTCATGATTCATGATTCGATTTATAATTCATGATTCAATTCATGATGCATGATTCAATTTGTGATTGATGATTTAATTCAAGATTCATTTCATGATTCATGATTCAATTCATGATTTATGAGTCAATTCATGATTCATGATTCATTTCATGATCCATGATTTAATTCATGATTCAATTCATGATTCAATTTATGATTCATAATTCATGATTCAATTCATGATTCAATTCATGATTCATGATTCAATTCATGATTCATGATTCAATTCATGATTCATGATTCAATGCATGATTCAATTCTTGATTCAATTCATAATTCAATTAATGATTCATGATTCAATTCATGAGTCGATTCATGATTCATGATTCATGATTCGATTCATGATTCATGATTTAATTCATGATTAATGATTTGATTCATGATGAAATTTTTAATTCATGATTCGATTCATGATTCATGATTAAATTTATGATTCATGATTTATGATTCAATTCATTATTTATTTCATGATTCATGATTCGATTCATGATTCATGATTCAATTCAGGATTTATGATTCAATTCATGATTCATGATTCATTTCATGATTCATTTCATGATTCATGATTCGATTTATGATTCATGATTCAATTCATGATGCATGATTCTATTCGTGATTCATGATTCAATTCATGATTCATGATTCATTTCATGATTGATTTCATGATTCATTTCATGATTCATGATTCCTGATTCAATTCATGATTCATGATTCATGATTCGATTCATGATTTATGATTCAATTCATGATTCATGATTCGATTCATGATTCATGATTAAATTCATGATTCATGATTTATGATTCAATTCATGGTTCATAAATCTTTATTCAATTCATGATTTATTTCATGATTCATGATTCGATTCATGATTCATGATTCATGATTCAATTCATGATTCAATTCATGATTTATTTCATAATTCATGATTTGATTCATGATTCATGATTCATGATTCAATTCATGATTCAATTCATGATTTATGATTCAATTCATGATTCATGATTCATGATTTAATTCCTGATTCATGATTCATGATTCGATTTATAATTCATGATTCAATTCATGATGCATGATTCAATTCGTGATTCATGATTCAATTCATGATTCATGATTCATTTCATGATTCATGATTCCTGATTCAATTCATGATTCATGAGTCAATACATAATTCATGATTCATTTCATGATTCATGATTCAATTCATGATTCAATTCATGATTCAATTCATGATTCAATTTATGATTCATAATTCATGATTCAATTCATGATTCAATTTATGATTCATGATTCATGATTCAATTCATGATTCATGATTCATGATTCGATTCATGACTCATGATTCAATTCATGATTCATGATTCAATTCATGATTCGTGATTCATGATTCAATTCATGATTCATGATTCAATTCATGATTCATGAATCAATGCATGATTCAATTCTTGATTCAATTCATAATTCAATTCATGATTCATGATTCGATTCATGATTCATGTTTGAATTCATGATTCAATTCATGATTCATGATTCATTTCATGATTCATGATTCAATTCATGATTCATGAATCAATTCTTGATTTATGATTCATGATTCATGATTCAATTCATGATACATGATTCAATTCATGATTCATGATTCATTTCATGATTCATGATTCAATTCATGATTCGATTCATGATTCATGAGTCAATTCATAAATTCATGATTCGATTCATGATTCATGATTCAATTCTTGATTCATGAGTCATGATTTGAATTATGATTCATGATTAAATTCATGATTCATGATTTATGATTCAATTCATGATTCATGATTTATTTCATGATTCAATTCATGGTTCATGAATCTTGATTCAATTCATGATTTATTTCATGATTCATGATTCGATTCATGATTCATGATTCAATTCATGATTCAATTCATGATTTATGATTCAATTCATGATTCATGATTCATGATTTAATTCATGATTCATGATTCATGATTCATGATTCGATTTATAATTCATGATTCAATTCATGATGCATGATTCAATTTGTGATTCATGATTTAATTCAAGATTCATTTCATGATTCATTTCATGATTCATGATTCAATTCATGATTTATGAGTCAATTCATGATTCATGATTCATTTCATGATCCATGATTTAATTCATGATTCAATTCATGATTTAATTTATGATTCATAATTCATGATTCAATTCATGATTCAATTCATGATTCATGATTCATGATTCAATTCATGATTCATGATTCAATTCATGATTCATGATTCAATGCATGATTCAATTCTTGATTCAATTCATAATTCAATTAATGATTCATGATTCAATTCATGATTCGATTCATGATTCATGATTCGATATATGATTCATGATTAAATTCATGATTCATAATTTATGATTCAATTCATGATTCATGATTCATGATTCAATTCATGATTCGATTCATGATTCATGATTTAATTCATGATTCATGATTTAATTCATGATTCATGATTTGATTCATGATTCATGATTCAATTTTTAATTTATGATTCGATTCATGATTCATGATTCAATTTATGATTCATGATTTATGATTCAATTCGTTATTTATTTCATGATTCATGATTCGATTTATGATTCATGATTCAAAATTCAATTCATGATTCAATTCAGGATTTATGATTCAATTCATGATTCATGATTCATTTCATGATTCATTTCATGATTCGATTTATGATTTATGATTCAATTCATGATGCATGATTCAATTCAAGATTCATGATTCAATTCATGATTCATGATTCATTTCATGATTCATTTCATGATTCATGATACCTGATTCAATTCATGATTCATGATTCAATTCATGATTCATGATTCATTTCATGATTCATGATTCAATTCATGATTCGATTCATGATTTATGATTCAATTCATGATTCATGATTCGATTCATGATTCATGATTTTATTCATGATTCATGATTTATTTCATGATTCAATTCATGGTTCATGAATCTTGATTCAATTCATGATTTATTTCATGATTCATGATTCATGATTTGATTCATGATTCATGATTCATGATTCAATTCATGATTCAATTCATGATTTATTTCATGATTCATGATTCGATTCATGATTCATGATTCAATTCTTGATTTATGATTTATGATTCATGATTTAATTCATGATTAATGATTTAATTCAAGATCCATGATTCGATTCATGATTCATGATTCAATTCATGATTCATGATTCAATTCTTGAATCATGATTCATGATTCGAATTATGATTCATGATTAAATTCATGATTCATGATTTATGATTCAATTCATGGTTCATAAATCTTTATTCAATTCATGATTTATTTCATGATTCATGATTTGATTCATGATTCATGATTTATGATTCAATTCATGATTCAATTCATGATTTATTTCATAATTCATGATTCGATTCATGATTCATGATTCAATTCATGATTCAATTCATGATTTATGATTCAATTCATGATTCATGATTTAATTCCTGATTAATGATTCATGATTCATGATTCGATTTATAATTCATGATTCAATTCATGATGCATGATTCAATTCGTGATTCATGATTTAATTCCTGATTAATGATTCATGATTCATGATTCGATTTATAATTCATGATTCAATTCATGATGCATGATTCAATTCGTGATTCATGATTTAATTCCTGATTAATGATTCATGATTCATGATTCGATTTATAATTCATGATTCAATTCATGATTCAATTCATGATTCATGATTCATGATTCAATTCATGATTCATGATTCAATTCATGATTCATGATTCAATGCATGATTCAATTCTTGATTCAATTCATAATTCAATTAATGATTCATGATTCAATTCATGATTCGATTCATGATTCATGATTCGATATATGATTCATGATTAAATTCATGATTCATAATTTATGATTCAATTCATGATTCATGATTCATGATTCAATTCATGATTCGATTCATGATTCATGATTTAATTCATGATTCATGATTTAATTCATGATTCATGATTTGATTCATGATTCATGATTCAATTTTTAATTTATGATTCGATTCATGATTCATGATTCAATTTATGATTCATGATTTATGATTCAATTCGTTATTTATTTCATGATTCATGATTCGATTTATGATTCATGATTCAAAATTCAATTCATGATTCAATTCAGGATTTATGATTCAATTCATGATTCATGATTCATTTCATGATTCATTTCATGATTCGATTTATGATTTATGATTCAATTCATGATGCATGATTTAATTAAAGATTCATGATTCAATTCATGATTCATGATTCATTTCATGATTCATTTCATGATTCATGATACCTGATTCAATTCATGATTCATGATTCAATTCATGATTCATGATTCATTTCATGATTCATGATTCAATTCATGATTCGATTCATGATTTATGATTCAATTCATGATTCATGATTCGATTCATGATTCATGATTTTATTCATGATTCATGATTTATTTCATGATTCAATTCATGGTTCATGAATCTTGATTCAATTCATGATTTATTTCATGATTCATGATTCATGATTTGATTCATGATTCATGATTCATGATTCAATTCATGATTCAATTCATGATTTATTTCATGATTCATGATTCGATTCATGATTCATGATTCAATTCTTGATTTATGATTTATGATTCATGATTTAATTCATGATTAATGATTTAATTCAAGATCCATGATTCGATTCATGATTCATGATTCAATTCATGATTCATGATTCAATTCTTGAATCATGATTCATGATTCGAATTATGATTCATGATTAAATTCATGATTCATGATTTATGATTCAATTCATGGTTCATAAATCTTTATTCAATTCATGATTTATTTCATGATTCATGATTTGATTCATGATTCATGATTTATGATTCAATTCATGATTCAATTCATGATTTATTTCATAATTCATGATTCGATTCATGATTCATGATTCAATTCATGATTCAATTCATGATTTATGATTCAATTCATGATTCATGATTTAATTCCTGATTAATGATTCATGATTCATGATTCGATTTATAATTCATGATTCAATTCATGATGCATGATTCAATTCGTGATTCATGATTCAATTCATGATTCATGATTCATTTTATGATTCATTTCATGATTCATGATTCCTGATTCAATTCATGATTCAATACATGATTCATGATTCATTTCATTATTAATGATTCAATTCATGATTCAATTCATGATTCAATTTATGATTCATAATTCATGATTCAATTCATGATTCAATACATGATTCATTTCATTATTAATGATTCAATTCATGATTCAATTCATGATTCAATTCATGATTCAATTTATGATTCATAATTCATGATTCAATTCATGATTCAATTTATGATTCATGATTCATGATTCAATTCATGATTCATGATTCATGATTCGATTCATGATTCATGATTCAATTCATGATTCATGATTAAATTCATGATTCATGATTCGATTCATGATTCATGATTCAATTCATGATTCATGATTCAATTCATGATTCGTGATTCATGATTCATGATTCAATTCATGATTCATGATTCAATTCATGATTCATGATTCAATGCATGATTCAATTCTTGATTCAATTCATAATTCAATACATGATTCATGATTCGATTCATGATTCATGTTTAAATTCATGATTCAATTCATGATTCCTTTCATGATTCATGATTCAATTCTTGATTTATGATTCATGATTCATGATTCAATTCATGATACATGATTCAATTCATGATTCATGATTCATTTCATGATTCATGATTCAATTCATGATTCGATTCAAGATTCATGAGTCAATTCATAAATTCATGATTCGATTCATGATTCATGATTCAATTCTTTATTCATGATTCATGATTTGAATTATGAATCATGATTAAATTCATGATTCATGATTTATGATTCAATTCCTGATTCATGACCCTAGGGTTAGGGTTAGGGTTAGGGGGTTAGGGGGTTAGGGTTAGGGTTAGGGTTAGGGGGTTAGGGTTAGGGGGTTAGGGTTAGGGTTAGGGTTAGGGGTTAGGGTTAGGGTTAGGGGGTTAGGGTTAGGGTTAGGGTTAGGGTTAGGCTTAGGGTTAGGTTACGGTTAGGGGTTAATGGTTAGGAGATAGGGTTAGGGTTGGGGTTAGGGTTAAGGGGTTAGGGTTAGGGTTAGGGTTAGGGTTAGGGGATAGGGGTTAGGGGTTAGGGTTAGGGTTAGGGTTAGGATTAGGGTTAGGTTTAGGGGGTTAGGGGGTTAGGGTTAGGGTTAGGGTTAGGAGGTTAGGGTTAGGGTTAGGCGGTTAGGGTTAGGGTTAGGGTTAGGGGTTAGGGTTAGGGTTAGGGTTAGGGGGTTAGGGTTAGGGTTAGGGTTAGGGGGTTAGGGTTAGGGTTAGGGGTTAGGGTTAGGGTTAGGGTTAGGATTAGGGGTTAGGGTTAGGCTTAGGGTTAGGGTTAGGGGGTTAGGGTTAGGGTTAGGGTTAGGGGGTTAGGGTTAGGGTTAGGGTTTAGGGTTAGGGTTAGGGTTAGGGTTAGGTGTTAGGGTTAGGGTTAGGTGGTTAGGGTTAGGGTTAGGGTTAGGGTTAGAGGTTAGGGTTAGGGTTAGGGTTAGGGGGTTAGGGTTAGGGTTAGAGTTAGGGTTAGGGTTTATGATTCAATTCTTGATTCATGATTCATGATTCAATTCATGTTTCATGATTAAATTCATGATTCATGATTTATGATTTAATTCATGATTCATGATTTATTTCATGATTCATTTCATGATTCATGATACCTGATTCAATTCATGATTCAATTCATGATTCATTTCATGATTCATGATTCAATTCATGATTCGATTCATGATTTATGATTCAATTCATGATTCATGATTCGATTCATGATTCATGATTTTATTCATGATTCATGATTTATTTCATGATTCAATTCATGGTTCATGAATCTTGATTCAATTCATGATTTATTTCATGATTCATGATTCATGATTTGATTCATGATTCATGATTCATGATTCAATTCATGATTCAATTCATGATTTATTTCATGATTCATGATTCGATTCATGATTCATGATTCAATTCTTGATTTATGATTTATGATTCATGATTTAATTCATGATTAATGATTTAATTCAAGATCCATGATTCGATTCATGATTCATGATTCAATTCATGATTCATGATTCAATTCTTGAATCATGATTCATGATTCGAATTATGATTCATGATTAAATTCATGATTCATGATTTATGATTCAATTCATGGTTCATAAATCTTTATTCAATTCATGATTTATTTCATGATTCATGATTTGATTCATGATTCATGATTCATGATTCAATTCATGATTCAATTCATGATTTATTTCATAATTCATGATTCGATTCATGATTCATGATTCAATTCATGATTCAATTCATGATTTATGATTCAATTCATGATTCATGATTTATTTCATGATTCAGTTCATGATTTATTTCATGATTCATGATTCGATTAATGATCCATGATTCAATTCATGATTCATGATTCATAATTCAATTCATGATTCATGATTCATAATTCAATTCATGATTCATGATTTATGATTCAATTCATGATTCATGATTTGATTCATGATTCATGATTCAATTCATGATTCATGATTCAATTCATAATTCATGAATCATGATTCGATTAATGATTCATGTTTAAATTCATGATTCAATTCCTGATTCAATTCATAATTCAATTCATGATTCAATTCATGATTCAATTCATGATTCATGATTCAATTTATGATTCATTATTCATGATTCAATGCATGATTCCTGATTCGTATCATGATTCATGTTTGAATTCATAATTCAATTCATGATTCATGATTCAATTCATGATTCATGATTCAATTCATGATTCATGATTCATAATTCAATTCATAATTCATGATTCGATTTATGATTCATAATTCATGATTCAATTCAAGATTCATGATTCATGATTCAGTTCATGATTCATGATTCAATTCATGATTCATGATTCATTTCATGATTCAATTCATGATTTATGATTCAATTCATAATTCATGATTCATGATTCCATTCATGATTTGTGATTCATGATTCAATTCATGATTCATAATTCAATTCATGATTTGTGATTCTTGATTCGATTCATGTTTGATGATTCGATTCATGATTCAAGATTCGATTCATGATTCATGATTCAATTCATAATTCATGTTTTAATTCATGATTTATTTCATGATTCATAATTCGATTCATGATTCATGATTCAATTCATGAGTCATGATTCATTTCATGATTCATTTCATGATTCAATTCATGATTTATGATTCATGATTCGATTCATGATTCATGATTCAATTCATGATTCATGATTCAATTCATGATTCGAGATTCATGATTCATGATTCAATTCATGATTCATGATTCGATTCATAAATCATGATTCATGATTCAATTCATGATTCATGATTCATTTCATGATTCATGATTCAATTCATGATTCAATTCATGATTCAATTTATGATTCATAATTCATGATTCAATTCATGATTCAATTTATGATTCATGATTCATGATTCAATTCATGATTCATGATTCAATTCATGATTCATGATTTATAAATTATGAATCAATTCATGATTCAATTCATGATTCATGATTCATTTCATGATTCATTTCATGATTCATTATTCAATTCAAGATTCATGATTCAATTCATGATTCATTTCATGATTCATGAATCCTGATTCAATTCATGATTCATGATTCAATTCATGATTCTTGATTCATTTCATGATTCATAATTCATGATTCAATTCATGATTCATGATTCAATTCATGATTCATGATTCAATTCATGAATCATGATTCGATTCATGATTCATGATTAAATTCATGATTCAATTCTTGTTTCAATTAATAATTCAATTCATGATTCATGATTCAATTCATGATTCATGATTCAATGCATGATTCATGATTCATGATTCATTTTATGATTCATGATTCATGATTTAATTCATGATTCATGATTCATGATTCAATTCATGATTCCATTCATGATTCATGATTCAATTCATGATTCATGACTCATGATTCAATTCATGATTCATGATTCAATTCATGATTCATGATTCATGATTCAATTCATGATTCATGATTCAATTCATGGTTCATGATTCGATTCATGATTCATAATGATTCATGATTCATGATTCATGATTCAATTCATGATTAGATTCATGATTCATGATTCAAATTATGATTCATGATTCAATTCATGAGTCATGATTCATGATTCAATTCATGATTCATGATTCATGATTCGATTCATGATTCATGATTCGATTCATGATTCATGATTCATGATTCGATTCATGATTCATGATTCGATTCACGATTCATGATTCATGATTCGATTCATGATTCATGATTCATGATTCGATTCATGATTCATGATTCGATTCATGATTCATGATTCATGATTCAATTCATGATTCATTATTCATGATTCAATTCATGATTCGATTCATGAGTCATGATTCATGATTCGATATATGATTCGATTCATGATTCATGATTCAATTCATGATTCATGATTTGATTCATGATTCATGATTCAATTTTTAATTCATGATTCGATTCATGATTCATGATTAAATTTATGATTCATGATTTATGATTCAATTCATGATTAGATTCATGATTCATGATTCAAATTATGATTCATGATTCAATTCATGAGTCATGATTCATGATTCAATTCATGATTCATGATTCATGATTCGATTCATGATTCATGATTCGATTCATGATTCATGATTCATGATTCGATTCATGATTCATGATTCGATTCATGATTCATGATTCATGATTCAATTCATGATTCATTATTCATGATTCAATTCATGATTCGATTCATGAGTCATGATTCATGATTCGATATATGATTCATGATTAAATTCATGATTCATAATTTATGATTCAATTCATGATTCATGATTCATGATTCAATTCATGATTCGATTCATGATTCATGATTCAATTCATGATTCATGATTTGATTCATGATTCATGATTCAATTTTTAATTCATGATTCGATTCATGATTCATGATTAAATTTATGATTCATGATTTATGATTCAATTCATGATTCATGATTTATTTCATGATTCAATTCATGGTTCATGAATCTAGATTCAATTCATGATTTATTTCATAATTCATGATTCGATTCATGATTCATGATTCATGATTCAATTCATGATTCAATTCATTATTTATTTCATGATTCATGATTTGATTCATAATTCATGATTCATGATCCAATTCATGATTCAAGATTCAATTCATGATTCATTTCATGATTCATGATTCGATTTATGATTCATGATTCAATTCGTGATTCATGATTCAATTAATGATTCATGATTCATTTCATGAGTCATTTCATGATTCATTTCATGATTCATGATTCCTGATTCAATTCATGATTCATGATTAATTTCATGATTCATGATTCCATTCATGATTCGATTCATGATTTATGATTCAATTCATGATTCATGATTCATGATTCAATTCATGATTCATGATTCGAATTATGATTCATGATTCAATTCATGATTCATGATTAAATTCATGATTCATGATTTATGATTCAATTCATGATTCATGATTTATTTCATGATTCAATTCATGGTTCATGAATCTTGATTCAATTCATGATTTATTTCATGATTCATGATTCGATTCATGATTCATGATTTATGATTTAATTCATGATTCAATTCATGATTTATTTCATAATTCATGATTCGATTCATGATTCATGATTCATGATTCATGATTCAATTCATGATTCAATTCATGATTTATGATTTAATTCATGATTCATGATTCATGATTTAATTCCTGATTCATGATTCATGATTCATGATTCGATTTATAATTCATGATTCAATTCATGATGCATGATTCAATTCGTGATTCATGATTCAATTCATGATTCATGATTCATTTCATGATTCATTTCATGATTCATGATTCCTGATTCAATTCATGATTTATGATTCAATACATGATTCATGATTCATTCCATGATTCATGATTCAATTCATGATTCAATTCATGATTCAATTTATGATTCATAATTCATGATTCAATTCATGATTCAATTTATGATTCATGATTCATGATTCAATTCATGATTCATGATTCATGATTCGATTCATGATTCATGATTCAATTAATGATTCATGATTCAATTCATAATTCGTGATTCATGATTCATGATTCAATTCATGATTCATGATTCGATTCATGATTCATGATTCATGATTTAATTCATAATTCATGATTCGATTTATGATTCATGATTCAATTCATGATTCAATTCATGATTCATGATTCAATTCAATATTCATGATTCATTTCATGATTCATTTCATGATTCATGATTCAATTCAAGATTCATGATTTAATTCATGATTCATTTCATGATTCATGATTAATGATTCAATTCATGATTCATGATTCAATTCATGATTCATTAATCATCATTCATCATTCAATTCATGATTCATGATTCAATTCATGATTTATTTCATGATTCATGATTCAATTCATGATTCATGATACATGATTCAATTCATGATTCAATTCATGATTTATGATTCAATTCATGATTCATGATGCATGATTCAATTCATGATTCATGATTCAATTCATGATTCATGATTCATTTCATGATTCATTTCATGATTTATGATTCCTGATTCAATTCATGATTCATGATTCAATTCATGATTCATGATTCATTTCATGATTCATGCTTGAATTCATGATTCAATTCATGAATCAAATTTATGATTTATAATTCATGATTCAATTCATGATTCAATTTATGATTCATGATTCATGATTCAATTCATGATTCATGATTCATGATTCGATTCATGATTCATGATTCAATTCATGATTCATGATTCATGATTCGATTTATGAATTATGAATCAATTCATGATTCAATTCATGATTCATGATTCATTTCATGATTTATTTCATGATTCATGATTCAATTCAAGATTCATGATTCAATTCATGATTCATTTCATGATTAAATTCATTATCCATGATTCCTGATTCAATTCATGATTCATGATTCAATTCATGATTCTTGATTCATTTCATGATTCATGATTCATGATTCAATTCATGATTCATGATTCATGATTCAATTCATGATTCATGATTCAATTCATGAATCATGATTCGATTCATGATTCATGATTCAATTCATGATTCAATTCTTGTTTCAATTAATAATTCAATTCATGATTCATGATTCAATTCATGATTCATGATTCATGATTCAATGCATGAATCATGATTCATGATTCAATGCATTATTCAATTCTTGATTGAATTCATGATTAAATTCATGATTCGATTCATGATTCATGTTTGAATTCATGATTCAATTCATGATTCATTTCATGATTCATGATTCAATTCATGATTCATGATTCAATTCATGATTCATGATTCGATTCATGATTCATGATTCATGATTCAATTCATGATTCATGATTCATTTCATGATTCATGATTTAATTTATGATTCATGACTCATGATTCAATTCATAATTCATGATTCATGATTCAATTCATGATTCATGATTCAATTCATGATTCATGATTCGATTCATGATTCATAATCCAATTCATGATTCATGATTCATGATTCAATTCATGATTCGATTCATGATTCATGATTCAATTCATGAGTCATGATTCATGATTCAATTCATGATTCATGATTCATGATTCGATTCATGATTCATGATTCATGATTCGATTCATGATTCATGATTCATGATTCAATTCATGATTCATGATTCATGATTCAATTCATGATTCGATTCATGATTCATGATTCATTATTCGATATATGATTCATGATTAAATTCATGATTCATAATTTATGATTCAATTCATGATTCATGATTCGATATATGATTTATGATTAAATTCATGATTCATAATTTATGATTCAATTCATGATTCATGATTCATGATTCAATTCATGATTCGAATTATGATTCATGATTCAATTCATGATTCATGATTTGATTCATGATTCATGATTCAATTTTTAATTCTTGATTCGATTCATGATTCATGATTCGATTCATGATTCATGATTCATGATTCAATTCATGATTCAAGATTCAAATCATGATTCATTTCATGATTCATGATTCGATTTATGATTCATGATTCAATTCGTGATTCATGATTCAATTAATGATTCATGATTCATTTCATGAGTCATTTTATGATTCATTTCATGATTCCTGATTCAATTCATGATTCATGATTCAATTCATGATTCATGATTCATTTCATGATTCATGATTCAATTCATGATTCGATTCATGATTTATGATTCAATTCATGATTCATGATTAAATTCATGATTCATGATTCATGATTCGAATTATGATTCATGATTAAATTCATGATTCATGATTTATGATTCAATTCATGATTCATGATTAAATTCATGATTCAATTCATGGTTCATGAATCTTGATTCAATTCATGATTCAATTTATAATTCATGATTCATGATTCAATTCATGATTCATGATTCAATACATGATTCATGATTCATTCCATGATTCATGATTCAATTCATGATTCAATTCATGATTCAATTTATGATTCATAATTCATGATTCAATTCATGATTCAATTTATAATTCATGATTCATGATTCAATTCATGATTCATGATTCAATTTATGATTCATGATTCATGATTCAATTCATGATTCATGATTCATGATTCAATTCATGATTCATGATTCAATTCATGATTCATGATTCAATTCATAATTCGTGATTCGTGATTCATGATTCAATTCATGATTCATGATTCGATTCATGATTCATGATTCATGATTCAATTCATAATTCATGATTCGATTTATGATTCATGATTCAATTCATGATTCAATTCATGATTCATGATTCAATTCATGATTCATAATTCATTTCATGATTCATTTCATGATTCATGATTCAATTCAAGATTCATGATTCAATTCATGATTCATTTCATGATTCATGATTAATGATTCAATTCATGATTCAATTCATGATTCAACTTATGATTTATAATTCATAATTCAATTCATGATTCATGATTCATGATTCAATTCATGATTCATGATTCAATTCATGATTCATGATTCAATTCATGATTCATCATTCAACATTCAATTCATGATTCATGATTCAATTCATGATTCAATTTATGATTTATTTCATGATTCATGATTCGATTCATGATTCATGATTCATGATTCATGATTCAATTCATGATTCAATTCATGATTTATGATTCAATTCATGATTCATGATGCATGATTCAGTTCGTGATTCATGATTCAATTCATGATTCATGATTCATTTCATGATTCATTTCATGATTCATGATTCCTGATTCAATTCATGATTCATGATTCAATTCATGATTCATGATTCATTTCATGATTCATGATTCAATTCATGATTCAATTCATGATTCAATTTATGATTCATAATTCATGATTCAATTCATGATTCAATTTATGATTCATGATTCATAATTCAATTCATGATTCATGATTCATGATTCGATTCATGATTCATGATTCAATTCATGATTCATGATTCATGATTCGATTTATGAATTATGAATCAATTCATGATTCCATTCATGATTCATGATTCATTTCATGATTCATTTCATGATTCATTTCATTATCCATGATTCCTGATTCAATTCATGATTCAAGATTCAATTCATGATTCTTGATTCATTTCATGATTCATGATTCAATTCATGATTCATGATTCATGATTCAATTAATGATTCATGATTCAATTCATGAATCATGATTCGATTCATGATTCATGATTCAATTCATGATTCAATTCTTGTTTCAATTAATAATTCAATTCATGATTCATGATTCAATTCATGATTCATGATTCATGATTCAATGCATGATTCAATTCTTGATTCAATTCATGATTAAATTCATGATTCATGATTCGATTCATGATTCATGATTCAATTCATGATTCATGATTCGATTCATGATTCATTAATTCATGATTCAATTCATGATTCATGATTCATTTCATGATTCATGATTTCATTTATGATTCATGACTCATGATTCAATTCATAATTCATGATTCATGATTCAATTCATGATTCATGATTCAATTCATGATTCATGATTCGATTCATGATTCATAATTCAATTCATGATTCATGATTCATGATTCAATTCATGATTCGATTCATGATTCATGATTCAATTCATGATTCATGATTCGATTCATGATTCATAATTCAATTCATGATTCATGATTCATGATTCAATTCATGATTCGATTCATGATTCATGATTCAATTCATGATTCATGATTCAATTCATGAGTCATGATTCATGATTCAATTCATGATTCATGATTCATGATTCGATTCATGATTCATGATTCATGATTGAATTCATGATTCATGATTTATGATTAAATTCATGATTCGATTCATGATTCAGGATTCATGATTCGATATATGATTCATGATTAAATTCATGATTCATAATTTATGATTCAATTCATGATTCATGATTCATGATTCGATATATGATTCATGATTAAATTCATGATTCATAATTTATAAATCAATTCATGATTCATGATTCATAATTCAATTCATGATTCGATTCATGATTCATGATGCAATTCATGATTCATGATTTGGATCATGATTCATGATTCAATTTTTAATTTATGATTCGATTCATAATTCATGATTAAATTTATGATTCATAATTTATGATTCAATTCATGATTCATGATTTATTTCATGATTTAATTCATGGTTCATGAATCTTGATTCAATTCATGATTTATTTCATGATTCATGATTCGATTCATGATTCATGATTCATGATTCAATTCATGATTCAATTCATTATTTATTTCATGATTCATGATTCGATTCATGAATCATGATTCATGATTCAATTCATGATTCAAGATTCAATTCATGATTCATTTCATGATTCATGATTCGATTTATGATTCATGATTCAATTCGTGATTCATGATTCAATTAATGATTCATGATTCATTTCATGAGTCATTTCATGATTAATTTCATGATTCATGATTCCTGATTCAATTCATGATTCATGATTCAATTCATGATTCATGATTCATTTTATGATTCATGATTCATGATTAAATTCATGATTCGATTCATGATTCAGGATTCATGATTCGATATATGATTCATGATTAAATTCATGATTCATAATTTATGATTCAATTCATGATTCATGATTCATGATTCATGATTAAATTCATGATTCATAATTTATAAATCAATTCATGATTCATGATTCATGATTCATGATTAAATTCATGATTCATAATTTATAAATCAATTCATGATTCATGATTCATAATTCAATTCATGATTCGATTCATGATTCAAGATTCAATTCATGATTCATGATTTGATTCATGATTCATGATTCAATTTTTAATTTATGATTCGATTCATGATTCATGATTAAATTTATGATTCATGATTTATGATTCAATTCATGATTCATGATTTATTTCATGATTCAATTCATGGTTCATGAATCTTGATTCAATTCATGATTTATTTCATGATTCATGATTCGATTCATGATTCATGATTCATGATTCAATTCATGATTCAATTCATTATTTATTTCATGATTCATGATTCGATTCATGAATCATGATTCATGATTCAATTCATGATTCAAGATTCAATTCATGATTCATTTCATGATTCATTTCATGATTCATGATTCGATTTATGATTCATGATTCAATTCGTGATTCATGATTCAATTAATGATTCATGATTCATTTCATGATTCATGATTCCTGATTCAATTCATGATTCATGATTCAATTCATGATTCATTTCATGATTCATGATTCAATTCATGATTCATGATTCAATTCATGATTCATGATTCAATTCATGATTCATGATTCATGATTCAATTCATGATTCATGATTCATTTCATGATTCATGATTTAATTTATGATTCATGACTCATGATTCAATTCATAATTCATGATTCATGATTCAATTCATGATTCATGATTCAATTCATGATTCATGATTCGATTCATGATTCATAATTCAATTCATGATTCATGATTCATGATTCAATTCATGATTCGATTCATGATTCATGATTCAATTCATGAGTCATGATTCATGATTCAATTCATGATTCATGATTCATGATTCGATTCATGATTCATGATTCGATTCATGATTCATGATTCATGATTCAATTCATGATTCATGATTCATGATTCAATTCATGATTCGATTCATGATTCATGATTCATGATTCGATATATGATTCATGATTAGATTCATGATTCATAATTTATGATTCAATTCATGATTCATGATTCGATATATGATTTATGATTAAATTCATGATTCATAATTTATGATTCAATTCATGATTCATGATTCATGATTCAATTCATGATTCGAATTATGATTCATGATTCAATTCATGATTCATGATTTGATTCATGATTCATGATTCAATTTTTAATTCTTGATTCGATTCATGATTCATGATTCGATTCATGATTCATGATTCATGATTCAATTCATGATTCAAGATTCAAATCATGATTCATTTCATGATTCATGATTCGATTTATGATTCATGATTCAATTCGTGATTCATGATTCAATTAATGATTCATGATTCATTTCATGAGTCATTTTATGATTCATTTCATGATTCATGATTCCTGATTCAATTCATGATTCATGATTCAATTCATGATTCATGATTCATTTCATGATTCATGATTCAATTCATGATTCGATTCATGATTTATGATTCAATTCATGATTCATGATTAAATTCATGATTCATGATTCATGATTCGAATTATGATTCATGATTAAATTCATGATTCATGATTTATGATTCAATTCATGATTCATGATTAAATTCATGATTCAATTCATGGTTCATGAATCTTGATTCAATTCATGATTCAATTTATAATTCATGATTCATGATTCAATTCATGATTCATGATTCAATACATGATTCATGATTCATTCCATGATTCATGATTCAATTCATGATTCAATTCATGATTCAATTTATGATTCATAATTCATGATTCAATTCATGATTCAATTTATAATTCATGATTCATGATTCAATTCATGATTCATGATTCAATTTATGATTCATGATTCATGATTCAATTCATGATTCATGATTCATGATTCAATTCATGATTCATGATTCAATTCATGATTCATGATTCAATTCATAATTCGTGATTCGTGATTCATGATTCAATTCATGATTCATGATTCGATTCATGATTCATGATTCATGATTCAATTCATAATTCATGATTCGATTTATGATTCATGATTCAATTCATGATTCAATTCATGATTCATGATTCAATTCATGATTCATAATTCATTTCATGATTCATTTCATGATTCATGATTCAATTCAAGATTCATGATTCAATTCATGATTCATTTCATGATTCATGATTAATGATTCAATTCATGATTCAATTCATGATTCAACTTATGATTTATAATTCATAATTCAATTCATGATTCAATTCATGATTCATGATTCATGATTCAATTCATGATTCATGATTCAATTCATGATTCATGATTCAATTCATGATTCATCATTCAACATTCAATTCATGATTCATGATTCAATTCATGATTCAATTTATGATTTATTTCATGATTCATGATTCGATTCATGATTCATGATTCATGATTCATGATTCAATTCATGATTCAATTCATGATTTATGATTCAATTCATGATTCATGATGCATGATTCAGTTCGTGATTCATGATTCAATTCATGATTCATGATTCATTTCATGATTCATTTCATGATTCATGATTCCTGATTCAATTCATGATTCATGATTCAATTCATGATTCATGATTCATTTCATGATTCATGATTCAATTCATGATTCAATTCATGATTCAATTTATGATTCATAATTCATGATTCAATTCATGATTCAATTTATGATTCATGATTCATAATTCAATTCATGATTCATGATTCATGATTCGATTCATGATTCATGATTCAATTCATGATTCATGATTCATGATTCGATTTATGAATTATGAATCAATTCATGATTCCATTCATGATTCATGATTCATTTCATGATTCATTTCATGATTCATTTCATTATCCATGATTCCTGATTCAATTCATGATTCAAGATTCAATTCATGATTCTTGATTCATTTCATGATTCATGATTCAATTCATGATTCATGATTCATGATTCAATTAATGATTCATGATTCAATTCATGAATCATGATTCGATTCATGATTCATGATTCAATTCATGATTCAATTCTTGTTTCAATTAATAATTCAATTCATGATTCATGATTCAATTCATGATTCATGATTCATGATTCAATGCATGATTCAATTCTTGATTCAATTCATGATTAAATTCATGATTCATGATTCGATTCATGATTCATGATTCAATTCATGATTCATGATTCGATTCATGATTCATTAATTCATGATTCAATTCATGATTCATGATTCATTTCATGATTCATGATTTCATTTATGATTCATGACTCATGATTCAATTCATAATTCATGATTCATGATTCAATTCATGATTCAATTCATGATTCATGATTCGATTCATGATTCATAATTCAATTCATGATTCATGATTCATGATTCAATTCATGATTCGATTCATGATTCATGATTCAATTCATGATACTTGATGAGATTCATGATTCATAATTCAATTCATGATTCATGATTCATGATTCAATTCATGATTCGATTCATGATTCATGATTCAATTCATGATTCATGATTCAATTCATGAGTCATGATTCATGATTCAATTCATGATTCATGATTCATGATTCGATTCATGATTCATGATTCATGATTGAATTCATGATTCATGATTTATGATTAAATTCATGATTCGATTCATGATTCAGGATTCATGATTCGATATATGATTCATGATTAAATTCATGATTCATAATTTATGATTCAATTCATGATTCATGATTCATGATTCGATATATGATTCATGATTAAATTCATGATTCATAATTTATAAATCAATTCATGATTCATGATTCATAATTCAATTCATGATTCGATTCATGATTCATGATTCAATTCATGATTCATGATTTGGATCATGATTCATGATTCAATTTTTAATTTATGATTCGATTCATAATTCATGATTAAATTTATGATTCATAATTTATGATTCAATTCATGATTCATGATTTATTTCATGATTCAATTCATGGTTCATGAATCTTGATTCAATTCATGATTTATTTCATGATTCATGATTCGATTCATGATTCATGATTCATGATTCAATTCATGATTCAATTCATTATTTATTTCATGATTCATGATTCGATTCATGAATCATGATTCATGATTCAATTCATGATTCAAGATTCAATTCATGATTCATTTCATGATTCATGATTCGATTTATGATTCATGATTCAATTCGTGATTCATGATTCAATTAATGATTCATGATTCATTTCATGAGTCATTTCATGATTAATTTCATGATTCATGATTCCTGATTCAATTCATGATTCATGATTCAATTCATGATTCATGATTCATTTTATGATTCATGATTCATGATTAAATTCATGATTCGATTCATGATTCAGGATTCATGATTCGATATATGATTCATGATTAAATTCATGATTCATAATTTATGATTCAATTCATGATTCATGATTCATGATTCATGATTAAATTCATGATTCATAATTTATAAATCAATTCATGATTCATGATTCATGATTCATGATTAAATTCATGATTCATAATTTATAAATCAATTCATGATTCATGATTCATAATTCAATTCATGATTCGATTCATGATTCATGATTCAATTCATGATTCATAATTTGATTCATGATTCATGATTCAATTTTTAATTTATGATTCGATTCATGATTCATGATTAAATTTATGATTCATGATTTATGATTCAATTCATGATTCATGATTTATTTCATGATTCAATTCATGGTTCATGAATCTTGATTAAATTCATGATTTATTTCATGATTCATGATTCGATTCATGATTCATGATTCATGATTCAATTCATGATTCAATTCATTATTTATTTCATGATTCATGATTCGATTCATGAATCATGATTCATGATTCAATTCATGATTCAAGATTCAATTCATGATTCATTTCATGATTCATTTCATGATTCATGATTCGATTTATGATTCATGATTCAATTCGTGATTCATGATTCAATTAATGATTCATGATTCATTTCATGAGTCATTTCATGATTCATTTCATGATTCATGATTCCTGATTCAATTCATGATTCATGATTCAATTCATGATTCATTATTCATTTCATGATTCATGATTCAATTCATGATTCGAATCATGATTTGTGATTCAATTCATGATTCATAATTCATGATTCAATTCATGATTCATGATTCATGATTCGAATTATGATTCATGATTAAATTCATGATTCATGATTTATGATTGAATTCATGATTCATGATTTATTTCATGATTCAATTCATGGTTCATGAATCTTGATTCAATTCATGATTTATTTCATGATTCATGATTCGATTCATGATTCATGATTCAATTCTTGATTTATGATTCATGATTCATGATTTAATTCATGATTCATGATTCAATTCATGATTCATGATTCGATTCATGATTCATGATTTATGATTCAATTCATGGTTCATGAATCTTTATTGAATTCATGATTTATTTCATGATTCATGATTCGATTCATGATTCATGATTCATGATTCAATTCATGATTCAATTCATGATTTATTTCATAATTCATGATTCGATTCATGATTCATGATTCATGATTCAATTCATGATTCATTTCATGATTTATGATTTAATTAATGATTCATGATTCATGATTTAATTCCTGATTCATGATTCATGATTCATGATTTGATTTATAATTCATGATTCAATTCATGATGCATGATTCAATTCGTGATTCATGATTCAACTCATGATTCATAATTCATTTCATGATTCATTTCATGATTCATGATTCCTGATTCAATTCATGATTCATGATTCGAATTATGATTCATGATTAAATTCTTGATTCATGATTAAATTCATGATTCATGATTTATGATTCAATTCATGATTCATGATTTATTTCATGATTCAATTCATGGTTCATGAATCTTGATTCAATTCATGATTTATTTCATGATTCATGATTCGATTCATGATTCATGATTCATGATTCAATTCATGATTCAATTCATGATTTATTTCATAATTCATGATTCGATTCATGATTCATGATTCATGATTCAATTCATGATTCAATTCATGATTTATGATTTAATTCATGATTCATGATTCATGATTTAATTCCTGATTCATGATTCATGATTCATGATTCGATTTATAATTCATGATTCAATTCATGATGCATGATTCAATTCGTGATTCATGATTCAATTCATGATTCATGATTCATTTCATGATTCATTTCATGATTCATGATTCCTGATTCAATTCATGATTCATTTCATGATTCATGATTCAATTTATGATTCATGATTCAATCCATGATTCATGATTCGATTCATGATTCATGATTCAATTCATGATTCATGATTCATTTCATGATTCTTTTCATGATTCATGATTTAATTCATGATTCATGATTCATGATTCAATTCATGATTAATGATTTAATTCATGATTCATGATTCATTTTATGATTCATGATTCATGATTCAATTCATGATTCATGATTCAATTCATCATTCATGATTCAATTCATGATTCGATTCATGATTCATGAATCAATTCATGATTCAATTTATAAATCATAATTCATGATTCAATTCATGATTCAATTCATGATTCATGATTCAAGATTCAATTCATGATTCATGATTCAATTCATGATTCATAATTCATGATTCAATTCATGATTCAATTCATGATTCATGATTCAAGATTCAATTCATGATTCATGATTCAATTCATGATTCATGATTCAATTCATGATTCATTACATGGTTCATGATTCAATTCATGATTCATGATTCAATTCTTGATTCAATTCATAATTCAATTCATGATTCATGATTCAATTCATGATTCATTACATGGTTCATGATTCAATTCATGATTCATGATTCAATTCATGATTCAATTCATGATTCATGATTCGATTCATGATTCATGATTCATGATTCAATTCATGATTCATGATTCAATTCATGATTCATGATTCATTTCATGATTCATTTTATGATTCATAATTCAATTCATGATTCATGATTCAATTCATGATTTATGATTCATGATTCAATTCATGAATCATTATTCATGATTCAATTCATGATTCATGATTCAATTCATGATTCATGATTCATAATTCAATTCATGATTAATGATTCAATTCATGATTCATGATTCAATTCATGATTTGATTCATGAGTCATGATTCAATTCATGATTCATGACTCATGATTCAATTCATGATTCATGATTCAATTCATGATTCATGATTCAATTCATGATTTATGATTCATGATTCAATTCATGAATCATTATTCATGATTCAATTCATGATACATAATTCAATTCATGATTCATGATTCATAATTCAATTCATGATTCAATTCATGATTCAATTCATGATTCATGATTCAATTCATGATTCATGATTCATTTCATGATTCATTTCATGATTCATGATTTATGATTCAATTCATGATTCATGATTCAATTCATGATTCATGATTCATGATTCAATTCATGATTCATGATTCAATGCATGATTCAATTCTTGATTCAATTCATAATTCAATTCATGATTCATGATTCAATTCATGATTCAATTCATGATTTATGATTCAATTCATGATTCATGATTCATGATTTAATTCATGATTCATGATTCATGATTCATGATTCGATTTATAATTCATGATTCAATTCATGATGCATGATTCAATTTGTGATTCATGATTTAATTCATGATTCATGATTCATTTCATGATTCATGATTCAATTCATGATTCATGAGTCAATTCATGATTCATGATTCATTTCATGATTCATGATTTAATTCATGATTAAATTAATGATTCAATTTATGATTCATAATTCATGATTCAATTCATGATTCAATTCATGATTCATGATTCATGATTCAATTCATGATTCATGATTCAATTCATGATTCATGATTCAATGCATGATTCAATTCTTGATTCAATTCATAATTCAATTCATGATTCATGATTCAATTCATGATTCGATTCATGATTCATGATTCATGATTCGAATTATGATTCATGATTAAATTCATGATTCATGATTTATGATTCAATTCATGATTCATGATTTATTTCATGATTCAATTCATGGTTCATGAATCTTGATTCAATTCATGATTTATTTCATGATTCATGATTCGATTCATGATTCATGATTCATGATTCAATTCATGATTTATTTCATGATTCATGATTCGATTCATGATTCATGATTCAATTCTTGATTTATGATTCATGATTCATGATTTAATTCATGACTCATAATTCAATTCATGATTCATGATTCGATTCATGATTCATGTTTGAATTCATGATTCAATTCATGATTCATTTCATGATTCATGATTCAATTTATGATTCATGATTCAATCCATGATTCATGATTCGATTCATGATTCATGATTCATTTCATGATTCTTTTCATGATTCATGATTTAATTCATGATTCATGATTCATGATTCAATTCATGATTAATGATTCAATTCATGATTCATGATTCATTTTATGATTCATGATTCATGATTCAATTCATGATTCATGATTCAATTCATCATTCATGATTCAATTCATGATTCGATTCATGATTCATGATTCAATTCATGATTCATGACTCATGATTCAATTCATGATTCATGATTCAATTCATGATTCATGATTCAATTCATCATTCATGATTCATGATTCAATTCATGATTCAATACATGATTAATGATTCGATTCATGATTCATAATTCAATTCATGATTCATGATTCATGATTCAATTCATGATTCGATTCATGATTCATGATTCAATTCATGATTCATGATTCAATTCATTATTCATGATTCAATTCATGATTCATGATTCAATTCATGATTCATGATTCAATTCATGATTCATGATTTATGATTAAATTCATGATTCGATTCATGATTCATAATTCGATATATGATTCATGATTAAACTCATGATTCATGTTTTATGATTCAATTCATGATTCATGATTCAATTCATGATTCGATTCATGATTCATGATTCATTATTCAATTCATGATTCATGATTCGATTCATGATTCATGATTCAATTCTTGATTCATGATTCGATTCATGATTCATGATTACATTTATGATTCATGATTTATGATTGAATTCATGATTCATGACTTATTTCATAATTCAATTCATGGTTCATGAATCTTGATTCATTTCATGATTCATTTCATGATTCATGATTCCTGATTCAATTCATGATTCTTGATTCAATTCATGATTCATGATTCATGATTCAATTCATGATTCGATTCATGATTCATGATTCATGATTCAATTTATGATTCATGATTCGTTTCATTAATCATGATTCAATTCTTGATTCATGATTCGATTTATGATTCATGATTAAATTCATGATTCATGATTTATGATTGAATTCATGATTCATGATTTATTTCATGATTCAATTCATGGTTCATGAATCTTGATTCAATTCATGATTTATTTCATGATTCATAATTCGATTCATGATTCATGATTCAATTCATGAGTCATGATTCATTTCATGATTCATTTCATGATTCAATTCATAATTTATGATTCATGATTCGATTCATGATTCATGATTCAATTCATGATTCGTGATTCATGATTCATGATTCAATTCATGATTCATGATTCGATTCATAAATCATGATTCATGATTCAATTCATGATTCATGATTCATTTCATGATTCATGATTCAATTCATGATTCAATTCATGATTCAATTTATGATTCATAATTCATGATTCAATTCATGATTCAATTTATGATTCATGATTCATGATTCAATTCATGATTCATGATTCAATTCATGATTCATGATTCAATTCATGATTCATGATTCAATTCATGATTCATGATTCAATTCATGATTCATGATTTATGAATTATGAATCAATTCATGATTCAATTCATGATTCATGATTCATTTCATGATTCATTACATGATTCATGATTCAATTCAAGATTCATAATTCAATTCATGATTTATTTCATGATTCATGATTCCTGATTCAATTCATGATTCATGATTCAATTCATGATTCTTGATTCATTTCATGATTCATAATTCATGATTCAATTCATGATTCATGATTCAATTCATGATTCATGATTCAATTCATGAATCATGATTCGATTCATGATTCATGATTCAATTCATGATTCATGATTCAATGCATGATTCATGATTCATGATTCATTTTATGATTAATGATTCATGATTTAATTCATGATTCATGATTCAATTCATGATTCCATTCATGATTCATGATTCAATTCATGATTCATGACTCATGATTCAATTCATGATTCATGATTCAATTCATGATTCATGATTCATGATTCAATTCATGATTCATGATTCAATTCATGATTCATGATTCGATTCATGATTCATAATTTAATTCATGATTCATGATTCATGATTCAATTCATGATTAGATTCATGATTCATGATTCAAATTATGATTCATGATTCAATTCATGAGTCATGATTCATGATTCAATTCATGATTCATGATTCATGATTCGATTCATGATTCATGATTCGATTCATGATTCATGATTCATGATTCAATTCATGATTCATTATTCATGATTCAATTCATGATTCGATTAATGAGTCATGATTCATGATTCGATATATGATTCATGATTAAATTCATGATTCATAATTTATGATTCAATTCATGATTCATGATTCATGATTCAATTCATGATTCATGATTCATGATTCAATTCATGATTCATGATTTGATTCATGATTCATGATTCAATTTTTAATTCATGATTCGATTCATGATTCATGATTAAATTTATGATTCATGATTTATGATTCAATTCATGATTCATGATTTATTTCATGATTCAATTCATGGTTCATGAATCTAGATTCAATTCATGATTTATTTCATAATTCATGATTTGATTCATGATTCATGATTCATGATTCAATTCATGATTCAATTCATTATTTATTTCATGATTCATGATTCGATTCATAATTCATGATTCATGATTCAATTCATGATTCAAGATTCAATTCATGATTCATTTCATGATTCATGATTCGATTTATGATTCATGAGTCAATTCGTGATTCATGATTCAATTAATGATTCATGATTCATTTCATGAGTCATTTCATGATTCATTTCATGATTCATGATTCCTGATTCAATTCATGATTCATGATTCAATTCATGATTCATGATTAATTTCATGATTCATGATTCAATTCATGATTCGATTCATGATTTATGATTCAATTCATGATTCATGATTCATGATTCAATTCATGATTCATGATTCGAATTATGATTCATGATTCAATTCATGATTCATGATTAAATTCATGATTCATGATTTATGATTCAATTCATGATTCATGATTTATTTCATGATTCAATTCATGGTTCATGAATCTTGATTCAATTCATGATTTATTTCATGATTCATGATTCGATTCATGATTCATGATTCATGATTCAATTCATGATTCAATTCATGATTTATTTCATAATTCATGATTCGATTCATGATTCATGATTCATGATTCAATTCATGATTCAATTCATGATTTATGATTTAATTCATGATTCATGATTCATGATTTAATTCCTGATTCATGATTCATGATTCATGATTCGATTTATAATTCATGATTCAATTCATGGTGCATGATTCAATTCGTGATTCATGATTCAATTCATGATTCATGATTCATTTCATGATTCATTTCATGATTCATGATTCCTGATTCAATTCATGATTTATGATTCAATACATGATTCATGATTCATTCCATGATTCATGATTCAATTCATGATTCAATTCATGATTCAATTTATGATTCATAATTCATGATTCAATTCATGATTCAATTTATGATTCATGATTCATGATTCAATTCATGATTCATGATTCATGATTCGATTCATGATTCATGATTCAATTAATGATTCATGATTCAATTCATAATTCGTGATTCATGATTCATGATTCAATTCATGATTCATGATTCGATTCATGATTCATGATTCATGATTCAATTCATAATTCATGATTCGATTTATGATTCATGATTCAATTCATGATTCAATTCATGATTCATGATTCAATTCAATATTCATGATTCATTTCATGATTCATTTCATGATTCATGATTCAATTCAAGATTCATGATTTAATTCATGATTCATTTCATGATTCATGATTAATGATTCAATTCATGATTCATGATTCAATTCATGATTCATTAATCATCATTCATCATTCAATTCATGATTCATCATTCAATTCATGATTTATTTCATGATTCATGATTCAATTCATGATTCATGATTCATGATTCAATTCATGATTCAATTCATGATTTATGATTCAATTCATGATTCATGATGCATGATTCAATTCATGATTCATGATTCAATTCATGATTCATGATTCATTTCATGATTCATTTCATGATTTATGATTCCTGATTCAATTCATGATTCATGATTCAATTCATGATTCATGATTCATTTCATGATTCATGCTTGAATTCATGATTCAATTCATGAATCAAATTTATGATTTATAATTCATGATTCAATTCATGATTCAATTTATGATTCATGATTCATGATTCAATTCATGATTCATGATTCATGATTCGATTCATGATTCATGATTCAATTCATGATTCATGATTCATGATTCGATTTATGAATTATGAATCAATTCAAGATTCAATTCATGATTCATGATTCATTTCATGATTTATTTCATGATTCATGATTCAATTCAAGATTCATGATTCAATTCATGATTCATTTCATGATTCAATTCATTATCCATGATTCATGATTCAATTCATGATTCATGATTCAATTCATGATTCTTGATTCATTTCATGATTCATGATTCATGATTCAATTCATGATTCATGATTCATGATTCAATTCATGATTCATGATTCAATTCATGAATCATGATTCGATTCATGATTCATGATTCATGATTCAATTCATGATTCATGATTCAATTCATGAATCATGATTCGATTCATGATTCATGATTCAATTCATGATTCAATTCTTGTTTCAATTAATAATTCAATTCATGATTCATGATTCAATTCATGATTCATGATTCAATACATGAATCATGATTCATGATTCAATGCATTATTCAATTCTTGATTGAATTCATGATTAAATTCATGATTCGATTCATGATTCATGTTTGAATTCATGATTCAATTCATGATTCATTTCATGATTCATGAATCAATTAATGATTCATGATTCAATTCATGATTCATTTCATGATTCATGAATCAATTAATGATTCATGATTCAATTCATGATTCATGATTCGATTCATGATTCATGATTCATGATTCAATTCATGATTCATGATTCATTTCATGATTCATGATTTAATTTATGATTCATGACTCATGATTCAATTCATAATTCATGATTCATGATTCAATTAATGATTCATGATTCAATTCATGATTCGATTCATGATTCATAATTCAATTCATGATTCATGATTCAATTCATGATTCGATTCATGATTCATGATTCAATTCATGAGTCATGATTCATGATTCAATTCATGATTCATGATTCATGATTCGATTCATGATTCATGATTCATGATTCGATTCATGATTCATGATTCATGATTCAATTCATGATTCATGATTCATGATTCAATTCATGATTCGATTCATGATTCATGATTCATGATTCATGATTCGATATATGATTCATGATTAAATTCATGATTCATAATTTATGATTCAATTCATGATTCATGATTCGATATATGATTTATGATTAAATTCATGATTCATAATTTATGATTCAATTCATGATTCATGATTCATGATTCAATTCATGATTCCAATTATGATTCATGATTCAATTCATGATTCATGATTTGATTCATGATTCATGATTCAATTTTTAATTCATGATTCGATTCATGATTCATGATTCAATTCATGATTCACGATTCAATTCATGATTCATTTCATGATTCATGATTCGATTTATGATTCATGATTCAATTCGTGATTCATGATTCAATTAATGATTCATGATTCATTTCATGAGTCATTTTATGATTCATTTCATGATTCATGATTCCTGATTCAATTCATGATTCATGATTCAATTCATGATTCATGATTCATTTCATGATTCATGATTCAATTCATGATTCGATTCATGATTTATGATTCAATTCATGATTCATGATTAAATTCATGATTCATGATTCATGATTCGAATTATGATTCATGATTAAATTCATGATTCATGATTTATGATTCAATTCATGATTCATGATTAAATTCATGATTCAATTCATGGTTCATGAATCTTGATTCAATTCATGATTCAATTTATAATTCATGATTCATGATTCAATTCATGATTCATGATTCAATACATGATTCATGATTCATTCCATGATTCATGATTCAATTCATGATTCAATTCATGATTCAATTTATGATTCATAATTCATGATTCAATTCATGATTCAATTTATAATTCATGATTCATGATTCAATTCATGATTCATGATTCATGATTCAATTTATGATTCATGATTCATGATTCAATTCATGATTCATGATTCATGATTCAATTCATGATTCATGATTCAATTCATGATTCATGATTCAATTCATAATTCGTGATTCGTGATTCATGATTCAATTCATGATTCATGATTCGATTCATGATTCATGATTCATGATTCAATTCATAATTCATGATTCGATTTATGATTCATGATTCAATTCATGATTCAATTCATGATTCATGATTCATTTCATGATTCATAATTCATTTCATGATTCATTTCATGATTCATGATTCAATTCAAGATTCATGATTCAATTCATGATTCATTTCATGATTCATGATTAATGATTCAATTCATGATTCAATTCATGATTCAACTTATGATTTATAATTCATGATTCAATTCATGATTCAATTCATGATTCATGATTCATGATTCAATTCATGATTCATGATTCAATTCATGATTCATGATTCAATTCATGATTCATCATTCAACATTCAATTCATGATTCATGATTCAATTCATGATTCAATTTATGATTTATTTCATGATTCATGATTCGATTCATGATTCATGATTCATGATTCATGATTCAATTCATGATTCAATTCATGATTTATGATTCAATTCATGATTCATGATGCATGATTCAGTTCGTGATTCATGATTCAATTCATGATTCATGATTCATTTCATGATTCATTTCATGATTCATGATTCCTGATTCAATTCATGATTCATGATTCAATTCATGATTCATGATTCATTTCATGATTCATGATTCAATTCATGATTCAATTTATGATTCATAATTCATGATTCAATTCATGATTCAATTTATGATTCATGATTCATAATTCAATTCATGATTCATGATTCATGATTCGATTCATGATTCATGATTCAATTCATGATTCATGATTCATGATTCGATTTATGAATTATGAATCAATTCATGATTCAATTCATGATTCATGATTCATTTCATGATTCATTTCATGATTCATTTCATTATCCATGATTCCTGATTCAATTCATGATTCAAGATTCAATTCATGATTCTTGATTCATTTCATGATTCATGATTCATGATTCAATTCATGATTCATGATTCAATTAATGATTCATGATTCAATTCATGAATCATGATTCGATTCATGATTCATGATTCAATTCATGATTCAATTCTTGTTTCAATTAATAATTCAATTCATGATTCATGATTCAATTCATGATTCATGATTCATGATTCAATGCATGATTCAATTCTTGATTCAATTCATGATTAAATTCACGATTCATGATTCGATTCATGATTCATGATTCAATTCATGATTCATGATTCGATTCATGATTCATTAATTCATGATTCAATTCATGATTCATGATTCATTTCATGATTCATGATTTAATTTATGATTCATGACTCATGATTCAATTCATAATTCATGATTCATGATTCAATTCATGATTCATGATTCAATTCATGATTCATGATTCGATTCATGATTCATAATTCAATTCATGATTCATGATTCATGATTCAATTCATGATTCGATTCATGATTCATGATTCAATTCATGATTCATGATTCGATTCATGATTCATAATTCAATTCATGATTCATGATTCATGATTCAATTCATGATTCGATTCATGATTCATGATTCAATTCATGATTCATGATTCATGATTAAATTCATGATTCGATTCATGATTCAGGATTCATGATTCGATATATGATTCATGATTAAATTCATGATTCATAATTTATGATTCAATTCATGAGTCATGATTCAATTCATGATTCATGATTCATGATTCGATTCATGATTCATGATTCATGATTGAATTCATGATTCATGATTCATGATTAAATTCATGATTCGATTCATGATTCAGGATTCATAATTCGATATATGATTCATGATTAAATTCATGATTCATAATTTATGATTCAATTCATGATTCATGATTCATGATTCGATATATGATTCATGATTAAATTCATGATGCATGATTCAATTCCTGATTTATGATTCAATTAATGATTCATGATTCATTTCATGAGTCATTTCATGATTCATTTCATGATTCATGATTCCTGATTCAATTCATGATTCATGATTCAATTCATGATTCATGATTAATTTCATGATTCATGATTCAATTCATGATTCGATTCATGATTTATGATTCAATTCATGATTCATGATTCATGATTCAATTCATGATTCATGATTCGAATTATGATTCATGATTAAATTCATGATTCATGATTAAATTCATGATTCATGATTAAATTCATGATTCATGATTTATGATTCAATTCATGATTCATGATTTATTTCATGATTCAATTCATGGTTCATGAATCTTGATTCAATTCATGATTTATTTCATGATTCATGATTCGATTCAGGATTCATGATTCAATTCATGATTCAATTCATGATTTATTTCATAATTCATGATTCGATTCATGATTCATGATTCATGATTCAATTCATGATTCAATTCATGATTTATGATTTAATTCATGATTCATGATTCATGATTTAATTCCTGATTCATGATTCATGATTCATGATTCGATTTATAATTCATGATTCAATTCATGATGCATGATTCAATTCGTGATTCATGATTCAATTCATGATTCATGATTCTTTTCATGATTCATTTCATGATTCATGATTCCTGATTCAATTCATGATTCATGATTCAATACATGATTCATGATTCATTCCATGATTCATGATTCAATTCATGATTCAATTCATGATTCAATTTATGATTCATAATTCATGATTCAATTCATGATTCAATTTATGATTCATGATTCATGATTCAATTCATGATTCATGATTCATGATTCGATTCATGATTCATGATTCAATTCATGATTAATGATTCAATTCATAATTCGTGATTCATGATTCATGATTCAATTCATGATTCATGATTCGATTCATGATTCATGATTCATGATTCAATTCATGATTCATGATTCATTTCATGATTCATGATTTGATTCATGATTCATCATTCATCATTCAATTCATGATTCATGATTCAATTCATGATTCATGATTCGATTAATGATTCATGATTCAATTCATGATTTATGATTCAATTCATGATTCATGATGCATGATTCAATTCATGATTCAATTCATGATTCATGATTCATTTCATGATTCATTTCATGATTCATGATTCCTGGTTCAATTCATGATTCATGATTCAATTCATGATTCATGATTCAATTCATGATTCATGATTCAATTCATGATTCATGATTCATTTCATGATTCATGCTTGAATTCATGATTCAATTCATGATTCAATTTATGATTCATAATTCATGATTCAATTCATGATTCAATTTATGATTCATGATTCATGATTCAATTCATGATTCATGATTCATGATTCGATTCATGATTCATGATTCAATTCATGATTCATGATTCATGATTCGATTTATGAATTATGAATCAATTCATGATTCAATTCATGATTCATGATTCATTTCATGATTCATTTCATGATTCATGATTCAATTCAAGATTCATGATTCAATTCATGATTCATTTCATGATTCATTTCATTATCCATGATTCCTGATTCAATTCATGATTCATGATTCAATTCATGATTCTTGATTCATTTCATGATTCATGATTCATGATTCAATTCATGATTCATGATTCATGATTCAATTCATGATTCATGATTCAATTCATGAATCATGATTCGATTCATGATTCATGATTCAATTCATGATTCAATTCTTGTTTTAATTAATAATTCAATTCATGATTCATGATTCAATTCATGATTCATGATTCATGATTCAATGCATGATTCATGAATCACGATTCAATGCATTATTCAATTCTTGATTGAATTCATGATTAAATTCATGATTCGATTCATGATTCATGTTTGAATTCATGATTCAATTCATGATTCATTTCATGATTCATGATTAAATTCATGATTCATGATTCAATTCATGATTCATGATTCGATTCATGATTCATGATTCATGATTCAATTCATGATTCATGATTCATTTCATGATTCATGATTTAATTTATGATTCATGACTCATGATTCAATTCATAATTAATGATTCATGATTCAATTCATGATTCATGATTCAATTCATGATTCATGATTCGATTCATGATTTATAATTCAATTCATGATTCATGATTCATGATTCAATTCTTGATTCGATTCATGATTCATGATTCAATTCATGAGTCATGATTCATGATTCAATTCATGATTCATGATTCATGATTCGATTCATGATTCATGATTCAAGATTCGATTCATGATTCATGATTCAATTCATGATTCATGATTCATGATTCAATTCATGATTCGATTCATGATTCATGATTCATGATTCGATATATGATTCATGAATAAATTCATGATTCATAATTTATGATTCAATTCATGATTCATGATTCGATATATGATTTATGATTAAATTCATGATTCATAATTTATGATTCAATTCATGATTCATGATTCATGATTCAATTCATGATTCGATTCATGATTCATGATTCAATTAATGATTCATGATTTGATTCATGATTCAATTTTTAATTCATGATTCGATTCATGATTCATGATTAAATTTATGATTCATGATTTATGATTCAATTCAAGATTCATGATTTATTTCATGATTCAATTCATGGTTCATGAATCTTGATTCAATTCATGATTTATTTCATGATTCATGATTCGATTCATGATTCATGATTCATGATTCAATTCATGATTCAATTCATTATTTATTTCATGATTCATGATTCATGATTCATGATTCAATTCATGATTCAAGATTCAATTCATGATTCATTTCATGATTCATGATTCGATTTATGATTCATGATTCAATTCGTGATTCATGATTCAATTAATGATTCATGATTCATTTCATGAGTCATTTTATGATTCATTTCATGATTCATGATTCCTGATTCAATTCATGATTCATGATTCAATTCATGATTCATGATTCATTTCATGATTCATGATTCAATTCATGATTCGATTCATGATTTATGATTCAATTCATGATTCATGATTCATGATTAAATTCATGATTCATGATTCGAATTATGATTCATGATTAAATTCATGATTCATGATTTATGATTCAATTCATGATTCATGATTTATTTCATGATTCAATTCATGGTTCATGAATCTTGATTCAATTCATGATTTATTTCATGATTCATGATTCGATTCATGATTCATTATTCAATTCTTGATTTATGATTTATGATTCATGATTTAATTCATGATTCATGATTCGATTCATGATTCATGATTTATGATTCAATTCATGGTTAATGAATCTTTATTGAATTCATGATTTATTTTATGATTCATGATTCGATTCATGATTCATGATTCAATTCATGATTCAATTCATGATTTATGATTTAATTCATGATTCATGATTTATGATTCGATTTATAATTCATGATTCAATTCATGATGCATGATTCAATTCGTGATTCATGATTCAATTCATGATTCAATTCATGATTTAAGATTTAATTCATGATTCATGATTCATGATTTAATTCCTGATTCATGATTCATGATTCATGATTCGATTTATAATTCATGATTCAATTCATGATGCATGATTCAATTCGTGATTCATGATTCAATTCATGATTCATAATTCATTTCATGATTCATTTCATGATTCATGATTCCTGATTCAATTCATGATTCATGATTCAATACATGATTCATGATTCATTCCATGATTCATGATTCAATTCATGATTCAATTCATGATTCAATTCATGATTCATAATTCATGATTCAATTCATGATTCAATTTATGATTCATGATTCATGATTCAATTCATGATTCATGATTCATGATTCAATTTATGATTCATGATTCATGATTCAATTCATGATTCATGATTCATGATTCAATTCATGATTCATGATTCAATTCATGATTCATGATTCAATTCATAATTCGTGAATCATGATTCATGATTCAATTCATGATTCATGATTCATGATTCAATTCATAATTCATGATTCGATTTATGATTCATGATTCAATTCATGATTCATGATTCAATTCATGGTTCATGAATCTTGATTCAATTCATGATTTATTTCATGATTCATGATTCGATTCATGATTCATGATTCATGATTCAATTCATGATTCAATTCATTATTTATTTCATGATTCATGATTCATGATTCATGATTCAATTCATGATTCAAGATTCAATTCATGATTCATTTCATGATTCATGATTCGATTTATGATTCATGATTCAATTCGTGATTCATGATTCAATTAATGATTCATGATTCATTTCATGAGTCATTTTATGATTCATTTCATGATTCATGATTCCTGATTCAATTCATGATTCATGATTCAATTCATGATTCATGATTCATTTCATGATTCATGATTCAATTCATGATTCGATTCATGATTTATGATTCAATTCATGATTCATGATTCATGATTAAATTCATGATTCATGATTCGAATTATGATTCATGATTAAATTCATGATTCATGATTTATGATTCAATTCATGATTCATGATTTATTTCATGATTCAATTCATGGTTCATGAATCTTGATTCAATTCATGATTTATTTCATGATTCATGATTCGATTCATGATTCATTATTCAATTCTTGATTTATGATTTATGATTCATGATTTAATTCATGATTCATGATTCGATTCATGATTCATGATTTATGATTCAATTCATGGTTAATGAATCTTTATTGAATTCATGATTTATTTTATGATTCATGATTCGATTCATGATTCATGATTCAATTCATGATTCAATTCATGATTTATGATTTAATTCATGATTCATGATTTATGATTCGATTTATAATTCATGATTCAATTCATGATGCATGATTCAATTCGTGATTCATGATTCAATTCATGATTCAATTCATGATTTAAGATTTAATTCATGATTCATGATTCATGATTTAATTCCTGATTCATGATTCATGATTCATGATTCGATTTATAATTCATGATTCAATTCATGATGCATGATTCAATTCGTGATTCATGATTCAATTCATGATTCATAATTCATTTCATGATTCATTTCATGATTCATGATTCCTGATTCAATTCATGATTCATGATTCAATACATGATTCATGATTCATTCCATGATTCATGATTCAATTCATGATTCAATTCATGATTCAATTCATGATTCATAATTCATGATTCAATTCATGATTCAATTTATGATTCATGATTCATGATTCAATTCATGATTCATGATTCATGATTCAATTTATGATTCATGATTCATGATTCAATTCATGATTCATGATTCATGATTCAATTCATGATTCATGATTCAATTCATGATTCATGATTCAATTCATAATTCGTGAATCATGATTCATGATTCAATTCATGATTCATGATTCATGATTCAATTCATAATTCATGATTCGATTTATGATTCATGATTCAATTCATGATTCATGATTCAATTCATGATTCAATTCATGATTCATGATTCAATTCATGATTCATGATTCATTTCATGATTCATTTCATGATTCATGATTCAATTCAAGATTCATGATTCAATTCATGATTCATTTCATGATTCATGATTAATGATTTAATTCATGATTCAATTCATGATTCAACTTATGAATTATAATTCATGATTCAATTCATGATTCAATTCATGATTCATGATTCATGATTCAATTCATGATTCATGATTCAATTCATGATTCATGATTCAATTCATGATTCATCATTCACCATTCAATTCATGATTCATGATTCAATTCATGATTCAATTCATGATTTATTTCATGATTCATGATTCGATTCATGATTCATGATTCATGATTCAATTCATGATTCAATTCATGATTTATGATTCAATTCATGATTCATGATGCATGATTCAGTTTGTGATTCATGATTCAATTCATGATTCATGATTCATTTCATGATTCATTTCATGATTCATGATTCCTGATTCAATTCATGATTCATGATTCAATTCATGATTCATGATTCATTTCATGATTCATGATTCAATTCATGATTCAATTCATGATTCAATTTATGATTCATAATTCATGATTCAATTCATGATTCAATTTATGATTCATGATTCATGATTCAATTCATGATTCATGATTCATGATTCGATTCATGATTCATGATTCAATTCATGATTCATGATTCATGATTCGATTTATGAATTATGAATCAATTCATGATTCAATTCAAGATTCATAATTCATTTCATGATTCATTTCATGATTCATTTCATTATCCATGATTCCTGATTCAATTCATGATTCAAGATTCAATTCATGATTCTTGATTCATTTCATGATTCATGATTCATGATTCAATTCATGATTCATGATTCATGATTCAATTCATGATTCATGATTCAATTCATGAATCATGATTTGATTCATGATTCAATTCATGATTCAATTCTTGTTTCAATTAATAATTCAATTCATGATTCATGATTCAATTCATGATTCATGATTCATGATTCAATGCATGATTCATGATTCATGATTCAATGCATGATTCAATTCTTGATTCAATTCATGATTAAATTCATGATTCATGATTCGATTCATGATTCATGTTTGGATTCATGATTTAATTCATGATTCATTTCATGATTCATGATTCAATTCATGATTCATGATTCAATTCATGATTCATGATTCATGATTCATGATTTAATTCATGATTCATGATTCGATTCATGATTCATGATTTATGATTCAATTCATGGTTAATGAATCTTTATTGAATTCATGATTTATTTTATGATTCATGATTCGATTCATGATTCATGATTCAATTCATGATTCAATTCATGATTTATGATTTAATTCATGATTCATGATTTATGATTCGATTTATAATTCATGATTCAATTCATGATGCATGATTCAATTCGTGATTCATGATTCAATTCATGATTCAATTCATGATTTATGATTTAATTCATGATTCATGATTCATGATTTAATTCCTGATTCATGATTCATGATTCATGATTCGATTTATAATTCATGATTCAATTCATGATGCATGATTCAATTCGTGATTCATGATTCAATTCATGATTCATAATTCATTTCATGATTCATTTCATGATTCATGATTCCTGATTCAATTCATGATTCATGATTCAATACATGATTCATGATTCATTCCATGATTCATGATTCAATTCATGATTCAATTCATGATTCAATTCATGATTCATAATTCATGATTCAATTCATGATTCAATTTATGATTCATGATTCATGATTCAATTCATGATTCATGATTCATGATTCAATTTATGATTCATGATTCATGATTCAATTCATGATTCATGATTCATGATTCAATTCATGATTCATGATTCAATTCATGATTCATGATTCAATTCATAATTCGTGATTCATGATTCATGATTCAATTCATGATTCATGATTCATGATTCAATTCATAATTCATGATTCGATTTATGATTCATGATTCAATTCATGATTCATGATTCAATTCATGATTCAATTCATGATTCATGATTCAATTCATGATTCATGATTCATTTCATGATTCATTTCATGATTCATGATTCAATTCAAGATTCATGATTCAATTCATGATTCATTTCATGATTCATGATTAATGATTTAATTCATGATTCAATTCATGATTCAACTTATGAATTATAATTCATGATTCAATTCATGATTCAATTCATGATTCATGATTCATGATTCAATTCATGATTCATGATTCAATTCATGATTCATGATTCAATTCATGATTCATCATTCATCATTCAATTCATGATTCATGATTCAATTCATGATTCAATTCATGATTTATTTCATGATTCATGATTCGATTCATGATTCATGATTCATGATTCAATTCATGATTCAATTCATGATTTATGATTCAATTCATGATTCATGATGCATGATTCAGTTTGTGATTCATGATTCAATTCATGATTCATGATTCATTTCATGATTCATTTCATGATTCATGATTCCTGATTCAATTCATGATTCATGATTCAATTCATGATTCATGATTCATTTCATGATTCATGATTCAATTCATGATTCAATTTATGATTCATAATTCATGATTCAATTCATGATTCAATTTATGATTCATGATTCATGATTCAATTCATGATTCATGATTCATGATTCGATACATGATTCATGATTCAATTCATGATTCATGATTCATGATTCGATTTATGAATTATGAATCAATTCATGATTCAATTCAAGATTCATAATTCATTTCATGATTCATTTCATGATTCATTTCATTATCCATGATTCCTGATTCAATTCATGATTCAAGATTCAATTCATGATTCTTGATTCATTTCATGATTCATGATTCATGATTCAATTCATGATTCATGATTCATGATTCAATTCATGATTCATGATTCAATTCATGAATCATGATTTGATTCATGATTCAATTCATGATTCAATTCTTGTTTCAATTAATAATTCAATTCATGATTCATGATTCAATTCATGATTCAATTCTTGATTCAATTCAGAATTAAATTCATGATTCATGATTCGATTCATGATTCATGTTTGGATTCATGATTTAATTCATGATTCATTTCATGATTCATGATTCAATTCATGATTCATGATTCAATTCATGATTCATGATTCAATTCATGATTCATTAATTCATGATTCAATTCATGATTCATGATTCATTTCATGATTCATGATTTAATTTATGATTCATGACTCATGATTCAATTCATAATTCATGATTCATGATTCAATTCATGATTCATGATTCAATCCATGATTCATGATTCGATTCATGATTCATAATTCAATTCATGATTCATGATTCAATTCATGATTCGATTCATGATTCATGATTCAATTCATGATTCATGATTCATGATTCAATTCATGAGTCATGATTCATGATTCAATTCATGATTCATGATTCATGATTCGATTCATGATTCATGATTCATGATTCAATTCATGATTCATGATTCATGATTTAATTCATGATTCGATTCATGATTCAGGATTCATGATTCGATATATGATTCATGATTAAATTCATGATTCATAATTTATGATTCAATTCATGATTCATGATTCATGATTCGATATATGATTCATGATTAAATTCATGATTCATAATTTATAAATCAATTCATGATTCATGATTCATAATTCAATTCATGATTCGATTCATGATTCATGATTCAATTCATGATTCATGATTTGATTCATGATTCATGATTCAATTTTTAATTTATGATTCGATTCATAATTCATGATTAAATTTATGATTCATGATTTATGATTCAATTCATGATTCATGATTTATTTCATGATTCAATTCATGGTTCATGAATCTTGATTCAATTCATGATTTATTTCATGATTCATGATTCGATTCATGATTCATGATTTATGATTCAATTCATGGTTAATGAATCTTTATTGAATTCATGATTTATTTTATGATTCATGATTCGATTCATGATTCATGATTCATGATTCAATTCATGATTTAATTCATGATTTATGATTTAATTCATGATTCATGATTTATGATTCGATTTATAATTCATGATTCAATTCATGATGCATGATTCAATTCGTGATTCATGATTCAATTCATGATTCATTCCATGATTCATGATTCAATTCATGATTCATGATTCCTGATTCAATTCATGATTCATGATTCAATACATGATTCATGATTCATTCCATGATTCATGATTCAATTCATGATTCAATTCATAATTCATGATTCGATTTATGATTCATGATTCAATTTATGATTCATGATTCATGATTCAATTCATGATTCATGATTCATGATTCAATTCATGATTCATGATTCAATTCATGATTCATGATTCAATTCATAATTCGTGATTCATGATTCATGATTCAATTCATGATTCATGATTCATGATTCAATTCATAATTCATGATTCGATTTATGATTCATGATTCAATTCATGATTCATGATTCAATTCATGATTCAATTCATGATTCATGATTCAATTCATGATTCATGATTCATTTCATGATTCATTTCATGATTCATGATTCAATTCAAGATTCATGATTCAATTCATGATTCATTTCATGATTCATGATTAATGATTTAATTCATGATTCAATTCATGATTCAACTTATGAATTATAATTCATGATTCAATTCATGATTCAATTCATGATTCATGATTCATGATTCAATTCATGATTCATGATTCAATTCATGATTCATGATTCAATTCATGATTCATCATTCATCATTCAATTCATGATTCATGATTCAATTCATGATTCAATTCATGATTTATTTCATGATTCATGATTCGATTCATGATTCATGATTCATGATTCAATTCATGATTCAATTCATGATTTATGATTCAATTCATGATTCATGATGCATGATTCAGTTTGTGATTCATGATTCAATTCATGATTCATGATTCATTTCATGATTCATTTCATGATTCATGATTCCTGATTCAATTCATGATTCATGATTCAATTCATGATTCATGATTCTTTTCATGATTCATGATTCAATTCATGATTCAATTCATGATTCAATTTATGATTCATAATTCATGATTCAATTCATGATTCAATTTATGATTCATGATTCATGATTCAATTCATGATTCATGATTCATGATTCGATTCATGATTCATGATTCAATTAATGATTCATGATTCATGATTCGATTTATGAATTATGAATCAATTCATGATTCAATTCAAGATTCATAATTCATTTCATGATTCATTTCATGATTCATTTCATTATCCATGATTCCTGATTCAATTCATGATTCAAGATTCAATTCATGATTCTTGATTCATTTCATGATTCATGATTCATGATTCAATTCATGATTCATGATTCATGATTCAATTCATGATTCATGATTCAATTCATGAATCATGATTTGATTCATGATTCAATTCATGATTCAATTCTTGTTTCAATTAATAATTCAATTCATGATTCATGATTCAATTCATGATTCATGATTCATGATTCAATGCATGATTCATGATTCATGATTCAATGCATGATTCAATTCTTGATTCAATTCATGATTAAATTCATGATTCATGATTCGATTCATGATTCATGTTTGGATTCATGATTTAATTCATGATTCATTTCATGATTCATGATTCAATTCATGATTCATGATTCAATTCATGATTCATGATTCATGATTCATGATTTAATTCATGATTCATGATTCGATTCATGATTCATGATTTATGATTCAATTCATGGTTAATGAATCTTTATTGAATTCATGATTTATTTTATGATTCATGATTCGATTCATGATTCATGATTCAATTCATGATTCAATTCATGATTTATGATTTAATTCATGATTCATGATTTATGATTCGATTTATAATTCATGATTCAATTCATGATGCATGATTCAATTCGTGATTCATGATTCAATTCATGATTCAATTCATGATTTATGATTTAATTCATGATTCATGATTCATGATTTAATTCCTGATTCATGATTCATGATTCATGATTCGATTTATAATTCATGATTCAATTCATGATGCATGATTCAATTCGTGATTCATGATTCAATTCATGATTCATAATTCATTTCATGATTCATTTCATGATTCATGATTCCTGATTCAATTCATGATTCATGATTCAATACATGATTCATGATTCATTCCATGATTCATGATTCAATTCATGATTCAATTCATGATTCAATTCATGATTCATAATTCATGATTCAATTCATGATTCATGATTCAATTCATGATTCATGATTCAATTTATGATTCATGATTCAATTCATGATTCATGATTCATGATTCAATTCATGATTCATGATTCAATTCATGATTCATGATTCAATTCATAATTCGTGATTCATGATTCATGATTAAATTCATGATTCATGATTCATGATTCAATTCATAATTCATGATTCGATTTATGATTCATGATTCAATTCATGATTCATGATTCAATTCATGATTCAATTCATGATTCATGATTCAATTCATGATTCATGATTCATTTCATGATTCATTTCATGATTCATGATTCAATTCAAGATTCATGATTCAATTCATGATTCATTTCATGATTCATGATTAATGATTTAATTCATGATTCAATTCATGATTCAACTTATGAATTATAATTCATGATTCAATTCATGATTCAATTCATGATTCATGATTCATGATTCAATTCATGATTCATGATTCAATTCATGATTCATGATTCAATTCATGATTCATCATTCATCATTCAATTCATGATTCATGATTCAATTCATGATTCAATTCATGATTTATTTCATGATTCATGATTCGATTCATGATTCATGATTCATGATTCAATTCATGATTCAATTCATGATTTATGATTCAATTCATGATTCATGATGCATGATTCAGTTTGTGATTCATGATTCAATTCATGATTCATGATTCATTTCATGATTCATTTCATGATTCATGATTCCTGATTCAATTCATGATTCATGATTCAATTCATGATTCATGATACATTTCATGATTCATGATTCAATTCATGATTCAATTCATGATTCAATTTATGATTCATAATTCATGATTCAATTCATGATTCAATTTATGATTCATGATTCATGATTCAATTCATGATTCATGATTCATGATTCGATTCATGATTCATGATTCAATTCAAGATTCATAATTCATTTCATGATTCATTTCATGATTCATTTCATTATCCATGATTCCTGATTCAATTCATGATTCAAGATTCAATTCATGATTCTTGATTCATTTCATGATTCATGATTCATGATTCAATTCATGATTCATGATTCATGATTCAATTCATGATTCATGATTCAATTCATGAATCATGATTTGATTCATGATTCAATTCATGATTCAATTCTTGTTTCAATTAATAATTCAATTCATGATTCATGATTCAATTCATGATTCATGATTCATGATTCAATGCATGATTCATGATTCATGATTCAATGCATGATTCAATTCTTGATTCAATTCATGATTAAATTCATGATTCATGATTCGATTCATGATTCATGTTTGGATTCATGATTTAATTCATGATTCATTTCATGATTCATGATTCAATTCATGATTCATGATTCAATTCATGATTCATGATTCAATTCATGATTCATTAATTCATGATTCAATTCATGATTCATGATTCATTTCATGATTCATGATTTAATTTATGATTCATGACTCATGATTCAATTCATAATTCATGATTCATGATTCAATTCATGATTCATGATTCAATCCATGATTCATGATTCGATTCATGATTCATAATTCAATTCATGATTCATGATTCAATTCATGATTCGATTCATGATTCATGATTCAATTCATGATTCATGATTCATGATTCAATTCATGAGTCATGATTCATGATTCAATTCATGATTCATGATTCATGATTCGATTCATGATTCATGATTCATGATTCAATTCATGATTCATGATTCATGATTTAATTCATGATTCGATTCATGATTCAGGATTCATGATTCGATATATGATTCATGATTAAATTCATGATTCATAATTTATGATTCAATTCATGATTCATGATTCATGATTCGATATATGATTCATGATTAAATTCATGATTCATAATTTATAAATCAATTCATGATTCATGATTCATAATTCAATTCATGATTCGATTCATGATTCATGATTCAATTCATGATTCATGATTTGATTCATGATTCATGATTCAATTTTTAATTTATGATTCGATTCATAATTCATGATTAAATTTATGATTCATGATTTATGATTCAATTCATGATTCATGATTTATTTCATGATTCAATTCATGGTTCATGAATCTTGATTCAATTCATGATTTATTTCATGATTCATGATTCGATTCATGATTCATGATTTATGATTCAATTCATGGTTAATGAATCTTTATTGAATTCATGATTTATTTATGATTCATGATTCGATTCATGATTCATGATTCATGATTCAATTCATGATTTAATTCATGATTTATGATTTAATTCATGATTCATGATTTATGATTCGATTTATAATTCATGATTCAATTCATGATGCATGATTCAATTCGTGATTCATGATTCAATTCATGATTCATTCCATGATTCATGATTCAATTCATGATTCATGATTCCTGATTCAATTCATGATTCATGATTCAATACATGATTCATGATTCATTCCATGATTCATGATTCAATTCATGATTCAATTCATAATTCATGATTCGATTTATGATTCATGATTCAATTCATGATTCAATTCATGATTCATGATTCAATTCATGATTCATGATTCATTTCATGATTCATTTCATGATTCATGATTCAATTCAAGATTCATGATTCAATTCATGATTCATTTCATGATTCATGATTAATGATTCAATTCATGATTCAATTCATGATTCAACTTATGATTTATAATTCATGATTCAATTCATGATTCAATTCATGATTCATGATTCATGATTTAATTCATGATTCATGATTCAATTCATGATTCATGATTCAATTCATGATTCATCATTCATCATTCAATTCATGATTCATGATTCAATTCATGATTCAATTCATGATTTATTTCATGATTCATTATTCAATTCATGATTCATGATTCATGATTCAATTCATGATTCAATTCATGATTTATGATTCAATTCATGATTCATGATGCATGATTCAGTTCGTGATTCATGATTCAATTCATGATTCATGATTCATTTCATGATTCATTTCATGATTCATGATTCCTGATTCAATTCATGATTCATGATTCAATTCATGATTCATGATTCATTTCATGATTCATGATTCAATTCATGATTCAATTCATGATTCAATTTATGATTCATAATTCATGATTCAATTCATGATTCAATTTATGATTCATGATTCATTTCATGATTCATGATTCATTTCACGATTCATTTCATGATTCATTTCATTATCCATGATTCCTGATTCAATTCATGATTCAAGATTCAATTCATGATTCTTGATTCATTTCATGATTCATGATTCATGATTCAATTCATGATTCATGATTCATGATTCAATTCATGATTCATGATTCAATTCATGAATCATGATTCGATTCATGATTCATGATTCAATTCATGATTCAATTCTTGTTTCAATTAATAATTCAATTCATGATTCATGATTTAATTCATGATTCATGATTCATGATTCAATTCATGATTCATGATTCATGATTCAATTCATGATTCATGATTCAATTCATGATTCATGATTCAATTCATAATTCGTGATTCATGATTCATGATTCAATTCATGATTCATGATTCGATTCATGATTCATGATTCATGATTCAATTCATAATTCATGATTCGATTTATGATTCATGATTCAATTCATGATTCATGATTCAATTCATGATTCAATTCATGATTCATGATTCAATTCATGATTCATGATTCATTTCATGATTCATTTCATGATTCATGATTCAATTCAAGATTCATGATTCAATTCATGATTCATTTCATGATTCATGATTAATGATTCAATTCATGATTCAATTCATGATTCAACTTATGATTTATAATTCATGATTCAATTCATGATTCAATTCATGATTCATGATTCAATTCATGATTCATGATTCAATTCATGATTCATGATTCAATTCATGATTCATCATTCATCATTCAATTCATGATTCATGATTCAATTCATGATTCAATTCATGATTTATTTCATGATTCATGATTCGATTCATGATTCATGATTCATGATTCAATTCATGATTCAATTCATGATTTATGATTCAATTCATGATTCATGATGCATGATTCAGTTCGTGATTCATGATTCAATTCATGATTCATGATTCATTTCATGATTCATTTCATGATTCATGATTCCTGATTCAATTCATGATTCATGATTCAATTCATGATTCATGATTCATTTCATGATTCAATTCATGATTCAATTCATGATTCAATTTATGATTCATAATTCATGATTCAATTCATGATTCAATTTATGATTCATGATTCATGATTCAATTCATGATTCATGATTCATGATTCGATTCATGATTCATGATTCAATTCATGATTCATGATTCATGATTCGATTTATGAATTATGAATCAATTCATGATTCAATTCATGATTCATGATTCATTTCATGATTCATTTCATGATTCATTTCATTATCCATGATTCCTGATTCAATTCATGATTCAAGATTCAATTCATGATTTTTGATTCATTTCATGATTCATGATTCATGATTCAATTCATGATTCATGATTCATGATTCAATTCATGATTCATGATTCAATTCATGAATCATGATTTGATTCATGATTCATGATTCAATTCATGATTCATGATTCAATGCATGATTCATGATTCATGATTCAATGCATGATTCAATTCTTGATTCAATTCATGATTAAATTCATGATTCATGATTCGATTCATGATTCATGTTTGGATTCATGATTCAATTCATGATTCATTTCATGATTCATGATTCAATTCATGATTCATGATTCAATTCATGATTCATGATTCGATTCATGATTCATTAATTCATGATTCAATTCATGATTCATGATTCATTTCATGATTCATGATTTAATTTATGATTCATGACTCATGATTCAATTCATAATTCATGATTCATGATTCAATTCATGATTTATGATTCAATTCATGATTCATGATTCTATTCATGATTCATAATTCAATTCATGATTCATGATTCAATTCATGATTCGATTCATGATTCATGATTCAATTCATGATTCATGATTCAATTCATGAGTCATGATTCATGATTCGATTCATGATTCATGATTCAGTTCATGATTCATGATTCATGATTAAATTCATGATTCGATTCATGATTCAGGATTCATGATTCAATATATGATTCATGATTAAATTCATGATTCATAATTTATGATTCAATTCATGATTCATGATTCATGATTCGATATATGATTCATGATTAAATTCATGATTCATAATTTATAAATCAATTCATGATTCATGATTCATAATTCAATTCATGATTCGATTCATGATTCATGATTCAATTCATGATTCATGATTTGATTCATGATTCATGATTCAATTTTTAATTTATGATTCGATTCATAATTCATGATTAAATTTATGATTCATGATTTATGATTCAATTCATGATTCATGATTTATTTCATGATTCAATTCATGGTTCATGAATCTTGATTCAATTCATGATTTATTTCATGATTCATGATTCGATTCATGATTCATGATTTATGATTCAATTCATGGTTAATGAATCTTTATTGAATTCATGATTTATTTTATGATTTATGATTTAATTCATGATTCATGATTTATGATTCGATTTATAATTCATGATTCAATTCATGATGCATGATTCAATTCGTGATTCATGATTCAATTCATGATTCATTCCATGATTCATGATTCAATTCATGATTCATGATTCCTGATTCAATTCATGATTCATGATTCAATACATGATTCATGATTCATTCCATGATTCATGATTCAATTCATGATTCAATTCATGATTCAATTCATGATTCATAATTCATGATTCAATTCATGATTCATGATTCATGATTCAATTCATGATTCATGATTCATGATTCGATATATGATTCATGATTAAATTCATGATTCATAATTTATGATTCAATTCATGATTCATGATTCGATATATGATTTATGATTAAATTCATGATTCATAATTTATGATTCAATTCATGATTCATGATTCATGATTCAATTCATGATTCGATTCATGATTCATGATTCAATTCATGATTCATGATTTAATTCATGATTCATGATTCAATTTTTAATTCATGATTCGATTCATGATTCATGATTAAATTTATGATTCATTAATTATGATTCAATTCATGATTCATGATTTATTTCATGATTCAATTCATGGTTCATGAATCTTGATTCAATTCATGATTTATTTCATGATTCATGATTTGATTCATGATTCATGATTCATGATTCAATTCATGATTCAATTCATTATTTATTTCATGATTCATGATTCGATTCATGATTCATGATTCATGATTCAATTCATGATTCAAGATTCAATTCATGATTAATTTCATGATTCATGATTTGATTTATGATTCATGATTCAATTCGTGATTCATGATTCAATTAATGATTCATGATTCATTTCATGAGTCATTTTATGATTCATTTCATGATTCATGATTCCTGATTCAATTCATGATTCATGATTCAATTCATGATTCATGATTCATTTCATGATTCATGATTCATGATTTATGATTCAATTCATGATTCATGATTCATGATTAAATTCATGATTCATGATTCGAATTATGATTCATGATTAAATTCATGATTCATGATTTATGATTCAATTCATGATTCATGATTTATTTCATGATTCAATTCATGGTTCATGAATCTTGATTCAATTCATGATTTATTTCATGATTCATGATTCGATTCTTGATTCATGATTCAATTCTTGATTTATGATTCATGATTCATGATTTAATTCATGATTCATGATTCGATACATGATTCATGATTTATGATTCAATTCATGGTTAATGAATCTTTATTGAATTCATGATTTATTTTATGATTCATGATTCGATTCATGATTCATGATTCATGATTCAATTCATGATTCATGATTCAATACATGATTCATGATTCATTCCATGATTCATGATTCAATTCATGATTCAATTCATAATTCATGATTCGATTTATGATTCATGATTCAATTCATGATTCAATTCATGATTCATGATTCAATTCATGATTCATGATTCATTTCATGATTCATTTCATGATTCATGATTCAATTCAAGATTCATGATTCAATTCATGATTCATTTCATGATTCATGATTAATGATTCAATTCATGATTCAATTCATGATTCAACTTATGATTTATAATTCATGATTCAATTCATGATTCAATTCATGATTCATGATTCATGATTTAATTCATGATTCATGATTCAATTCATGATTCATGATTCAATTCATGATTCATCATTCATCATTCAATTCATGATTCATGATTCAATTCATGATTCAATTCATGATTTATTTCATGATTCATTATTCAATTCATGATTCATGATTCATGATTCAATTCATGATTCAATTCATGATTTATGATTCAATTCATGATTCATGATGCATGATTCAGTTCGTGATTCATGATTCAATTCATGATTCATGATTCATTTCATGATTCATTTCATGATTCATGATTCCTGATTCAATTCATGATTCATGATTCAATTCATGATTCATGATTCATTTCATGATTCATGATTCAATTCATGATTCAATTCATGATTCAATTTATGATTCATAATTCATGATTCAATTCATGATTCAATTTATGATTCATGATTCATTTCATGATTCATGATTCATTTCATGATTCATTTCATGATTCATTTCATTATCCATGATTCCTGATTCAATTCATGATTCAAGATTCAATTCATGATTCTTGATTCATTTCATGATTCATGATTCATGATTCAATTCATGATTCATGATTCATGATTCAATTCATGATTCATGATTCAATTCATGAATCATGATTCGATTCATGATTCATGATTCAATTCATGATTCAATTCTTGTTTCAATTAATAATTCAATTCATGATTCATGATTTAATTCATGATTCATGATTCATGATTCAATTCATGATTCATGATTCATGATTCAATTCATGATTCATGATTCAATTCATGATTCATGATTCAATTCATAATTCGTGATTCATGATTCATGATTCAATTCATGATTCATGATTCGATTCATGATTCATGATTCATGATTCAATTCATAATTCATGATTCGATTTATGATTCATGATTCAATTCATGATTCATGATTCAATTCATGATTCAATTCATGATTCATGATTCAATTCATGATTCATGATTCATTTCATGATTCATTTCATGATTCATGATTCAATTCAAGATTCATGATTCAATTCATGATTCATTTCATGATTCATGATTAATGATTCAATTCATGATTCAATTCATGATTCAACTTATGATTTATAATTCATGATTCAATTCATGATTCAATTCATGATTCATGATTCATGATTCAATTCATGATTCATGATTCAATTCATGATTCATGATTCAATTCATGATTCATCATTCATCATTCAATTCATGATTCATGATTCAATTCATGATTCAATTCATGATTTATTTCATGATTCATGATTCGATTCATGATTCATGATTCATGATTCAATTCATGATTCAATTCATGATTTATGATTCAATTCATGATTCATGATGCATGATTCAGTTCGTGATTCATGATTCAATTCATGATTCATGATTCATTTCATGATTCATTTCATGATTCATGATTCCTGATTCAATTCATGATTCATGATTCAATTCATGATTCATGATTCATTTCATGATTCAATTCATGATTCAATTCATGATTCAATTTATGATTCATAATTCATGATTCAATTCATGATTCAATTTATGATTCATGATTCATGATTCAATTCATGATTCATGATTCATGATTCGATTCATGATTCATGATTCAATTCATGATTCATGATTCATGATTCGATTTATGAATTATGAATCAATTCATGATTCAATTCATGATTCATGATTCATTTCATGATTCATTTCATGATTCATTTCATTATCCATGATTCCTGATTCAATTCATGATTCAAGATTCAATTCATGATTTTTGATTCATTTCATGATTCATGATTCATGATTCAATTCATGATTCATGATTCATGATTCAATTCATGATTCATGATTCAATTCATGAATCATGATTTGATTCATGATTCATGATTCAATTCATGATTCATGATTCAATGCATGATTCATGATTCATGATTCAATGCATGATTCAATTCTTGATTCAATTCATGATTAAATTCATGATTCATGATTCGATTCATGATTCATGTTTGGATTCATGATTCAATTCATGATTCATTTCATGATTCATGATTCAATTCATGATTCATGATTCAATTCATGATTCATGATTCGATTCATGATTCATTAATTCATGATTCAATTCATGATTCATGATTCATTTCATGATTCATGATTTAATTTATGATTCATGACTCATGATTCAATTCATAATTCATGATTCATGATTCAATTCATGATTTATGATTCAATTCATGATTCATGATTCTATTCATGATTCATAATTCAATTCATGATTCATGATTCAATTCATGATTCGATTCATGATTCATGTTTCAATTCATGATTCATGATTCAATTCATGAGTCATGATTCATGATTCGATTCATGATTCATGATTCAGTTCATGATTCATGATTCATGATTAAATTCATGATTCGATTCATGATTCAGGATTCATGATTCAATATATGATTCATGATTAAATTCATGATTCATAATTTATGATTCAATTCATGATTCATGATTCATGATTCGATATATGATTCATGATTAAATTCATGATTCATAATTTATAAATCAATTCATGATTCATGATTCATAATTCAATTCATGATTCGATTCATGATTCATGATTCAATTCATGATTCATGATTTGATTCATGATTCATGATTCAATTTTTAATTTATGATTCGATTCATAATTCATGATTAAATTTATGATTCATGATTTATGATTCAATTCATGATTCATGATTTATTTCATGATTCAATTCATGGTTCATGAATCTTGATTCAATTCATGATTTATTTCATGATTCATGATTCGATTCATGATTCATGATTTATGATTCAATTCATGGTTAATGAATCTTTATTGAATTCATGATTTATTTTATGATTTATGATTTAATTCATGATTCATGATTTATGATTCGATTTATAATTCATGATTCAATTCATGATGCATGATTCAATTCGTGATTCATGATTCAATTCATGATTCATTCCATGATTCATGATTCAATTCATGATTCATGATTCCTGATTCAATTCATGATTCATGATTCAATACATGATTCATGATTCATTCCATGATTCATGATTCAATTCATGATTCAATTCATGATTCAATTCATGATTCATAATTCATGATTCAATTCATGATTCATGATTCATGATTCAATTCATGATTCATGATTCATGATTCGATATATGATTCATGATTAAATTCATGATTCATAATTTATGATTCAATTCATGATTCATGATTCGATATATGATTTATGATTAAATTCATGATTCATAATTTATGATTCAATTCATGATTCATGATTCATGATTCAATTCATGATTCGATTCATGATTCATGATTCAATTCATGATTCATGATTTAATTCATGATTCATGATTCAATTTTTAATTCATGATTCGATTCATGATTCATGATTAAATTTATGATTCATTAATTATGATTCAATTCATGATTCATGATTTATTTCATGATTCAATTCATGGTTCATGAATCTTGATTCAATTCATGATTTATTTCATGATTCATGATTTGATTCATGATTCATGATTCATGATTCAATTCATGATTCAATTCATTATTTATTTCATGATTCATGATTCGATTCATGATTCATGATTCATGATTCAATTCATGATTCAAGATTCAATTCATGATTCATTTCATGATTCATGATTCGATTTATGATTCATGATTCAATTCGTGATTCATGATTCAATTAATGATTCATGATTCATTTCATGAGTCATTTTATGATTCATTTCATGATTCATGATTCCTGATTCAATTCATGATTCATGATTCAATTCATGATTCATGATTCATTTCATGATTCATGATTCATGATTTATGATTCAATTCATGATTCATGATTCATGATTAAATTCATGATTCATGATTTGAATTATGATTCATGATTAAATTCATGATTCATGATTTATGATTCAATTCATGATTCATGATTTATTTCATGATTCAATTCATGGTTCATGAATCTTGATTCAATTCATGATTTATTTCATGATTCATGATTCGATTCTTGATTCATGATTCAATTCTTGATTTATGATTCATGATTTAATTCATGATTCATGATTCGATTCATGATTCATGATTTATGATTCAATTCATGGTTAATGAATCTTTATTGAATTCATGATTTATTTTATGATTCATGATTCGATTCATGATTCATGATTCATGATTCAATTCATGATTCAATTCATGATTTATGATTTAATTCATGATTCATGATTTATGATTCGATTTATAATTCATGATTCAATTCATGATGCATGATTCAATTCGTGATTCATGATTCAATTCATGATTCTCAATTCATTTCATGATTCATTTCATGATTCATGATTCCTGATTCAATTCATGATTCATGATTCAATACATGATTCATGATTCATTCCATGATTCATGATTCAATTCATGATTCAATTCATGATTCAATTCATGATTCATAATTCATGATTCAATTCATGATTCAATTTATGATTCATGATTCATGATTCAATTCATGATTCATGATTCATGATTCAATTTATGATTCATGATTCATGATTCAATTCATGATTCATGATTCATGATTCAATTCATGATTCATGATTCAATTCATGATTCATGATTCAAATCATAATTCGTGATTCATTATTCATGATTCAATTCATGATTCATGATTCATGATTCAATTCATAATTCATGATTCGATTTATGATTCATGATTCAATTCATGATTAAATTCATGATTCATGATTCAATTTATGATTCATGATTCATTTCATGATTCATTTCATGATTCATGATTCAATTCAAGATTCATGATTCAATTCATAATTCATCATTCATCATTCAATTCATGATTCATGATTCAATTCATGATTCAATTCATGATTTATTTCATGATTCATGATTCGATTCATGATTCATGATTCATGATTCAATTCATGATTCAATTCATGATTTATGATTCAATTCATGATTCATGATGCATGATTCAGTTCGTGATTCATGATTCAATTCATGATTCATGATTCATTTCATGATTCATTTCATGATTCATGATTCCTGATTCAATTCATGATTCATGATTCAATTCATGATTCATGATTCATTTCATGATTCATGATTCAATTCATGATTCAATTCATGATTCAATTTATGATTCATAATTCATGATTCAATTCATGATTCAATTTATGATTCATGATTCATGATTGAATTCATGATTCATGATTCATGATTCGATTCATGATTCATGATTCAATTCATGATTCATGATTCATGATTCGATTTATGAATTATGAATCAATTCATGATTCAATTCATGATTCATGATTCATTTCATGATTCATTTCATGATTCATTTCATTATCCATGATTCCTGATTCAATTCATGATTCAAGATTCAATTCATGATTCAATTCATGATTCATGATTCATGATTCGATTTATGAATTATGAATCAATTCATGATTCAATTCATGATTCATGATTCATTTCATGATTCATTTCATGATTCATTTCATTATCCATGATTCCTGATTCAATTCATGATTCAAGATTCAATTCATGATTCTTGATTCATTTCATGATTCATGATTCATGATTCAATTCATGATTCATGATTCATGATTCAATTCATGATTCATGATTCAATTCATGAATCATGATTCGATTCATGATTCATGATTCAATTCATGATTCAATTCTTGTTTCAATTAATAATTCAATTCATGATTCATGATTCAATTCATGATTCATGATTCATGATTCAATGCATGATTCATGATTCATGATTCAATGCATGATTCAATTCTTGATTCAATTCATGATTAAATTCATGATTCATGATTCGATTCATGATTCATGTTTGGATTCATGATTCAATTCATGATTCATTTCATGATTCATGATTCAATTCATGATTCATGATTCAATTCATGATTCATGATTCGATTCATGATTCATTAATTCATGATTCAATTCATGATTCATGATTCATTTCATGATTCATGATTTAATTTATGATTCATGACTCATGATTCAATTCATAATTCATGATTCATGATTTAATTCATGATTTATGATTCAATTCATGATTCATGATTCGATTCATGATTCATAATTCAATTCATGATTCATGATTCAATTCATGATTCGATTCATGATTCATGATTCAATTCATGATTCATGATTCAATTCATGATTCGATTCATGATTCATGATTCAATTCATGATTCATGATTCAATTCATGAGTCATGATTCATGATTCAATTCATGATTCATGATTCATGATTCGATTCATGAATCATGATTCATGATTCAATTCATGATTCATGATTCATAATTAAATTCATGATTCGATTCATGATTCAGGATTCATGATTCGATATATGATTCATGATTAAATTCATGATTCATAATTTATGATTCAATTCATGATTCATGATTCATGATTCGATATATGATTCATGATTAAATTCATGATTCATAATTTATAAATCATTTCATGATTCATGATTCATAATTCAATTCATGATTCAATTCATGATTCATGATTCAATTCATGATTCATGATTTGATTCATGATTCATGATTTAATTTTTAATTTATGATTCGATTCATAATTCATGATTAAATTTATGGTTCATGATTTATGATTCAATTCATGATTCATGATTTATTTCATAATTCAATTCATGGTTCATGAATCTTGATTCAATTCATGATTTATTTCATGATTCATGATTTATTTCATGATTCATGATTCAAATCATGATTCATGATTTATGATTCAATTCATGGTTAATGAATCTTTATTGAATTCATGATTTATTTTATGATTCATGATTTGATTCATGATTCATGATTCATGATTCAATTCATGATTCAATTCATGATTTATGATTTAATTCATGATTCATGATTTATGATTCGATTTATAATTCATGATTCAATTCATGATTCATTTCATGATTCATGATTCCTGATTCAATTCATGATTCATGATTCAATACATGATTCATGATTCATTCCATGATTCATGATTCAATTCATTATTCAATTCATGATTCAATTCATGATTCATAATTCATGATTCAATTCATGATTCATGATTCATGATTCAATTTATGATTCATGATTCATGATTCAATTCATGATTCATGATTTAAGATTCAATTCATGATTCATGATTCAATTCATGATTCATGATTCAATTCATAATTCGTGATTCATGATTCATGATTCAATTCATGATTCATGATTCGATTCATGATTCATGATTCAATTAATAATTCATGATTCGATTTATGATTCATGATTCAATTCATGATTCAATTCATGATTCATGATTCAATTCATGATTCATGATTCATTTCATGATTCATTTCATGATTCATGATTCAATTCAAGATTCATGATTCAATTCATGATTCATTTCATGATTCATGATTAATGATTCAATTCATGATTCAATTCATGATTCAACTTATGATTTATAATTCATGATTCAATTCATGATTCAATTCATGATTCATGATTCATGATTCAATTCATGATTCATGATTCAATTCATGATTCATGATTCAATTCATGATTCATCATTCATCATTCAATTCATCATTCATCATTCAATTCATGATTCAATTCATGATTTATTTCATGATTCATTATTCAATTCATGATTCATGATTCATGATTCAATTCATGATTCAATTCATGATTTATGATTCAATTCATGATTCATGATGCATGATTCAGTTCGTGATTCATGATTCAATTCATGATTCATGATTCATTTCATGATTCATTTCATGATTCATGATTCCTGATTCAATTCATGATTCATGATTCAATTCATGATTCATGATTCATTTCATGATTCATGATTCAATTCATGATTCAATTCATGATTCAATTTATGATTCATAATTCATGATTCAATTCATGATTCAATTTATGATTCATGATTCATGATTCAATTCATGATTCATGATTCGATTCATGATTCATGATTCAATTCATGATTCATGATTCATGATTCGATTTATGAATTATGAATCAATTCATGATTCAATTCATGATTCATGATTCATTTCATGATTCATGATTCATTTCATGATTCATTTCATGATTCATTTCATTATCCATGATTCCTGATTCAATTCATGATTCAAGATTCAATTCATGATTCTTGATTCATTTCATGATTCATGATTCATGATTCAATTCATGATTCATGATTCATGATTCAATTCATGATTCATGATTCGATTCATGATTCATGATTCAATTCATGATTCAATTCTTGTTTCAATTAATAATTCAATTCATGATTCATGATTTAATTCATGATTCATGATTCATGATTCAATTCATGATTCATGATTCATGATTCAATTCATGATTCATGATTCAATTCATGATTCATGATTCAATTCATAATTCGTGATTCATGATTCATGATTCAATTCATGATTCATGATTCGATTCATGATTCATGATTCATGATTCAATTCATAATTCATGATTCGATTTATGATTCATGATTCAATTCATGATTCATGATTCAATTCATGATTCAATTCATGATTCATGATTCATTTCATGATTCATTTCATGATTCATGATTCAATTCAAGATTCATGATTCAATTCATGATTCATTTCATGATTCATGATTAATGATTCAATTCATGATTCAATTCATGATTCAACTTATGATTTATAATTCATGATTCAATTCATGATTCAATTCATGATTCATGATTCATGATTCAATTCATGATTCATGATTCAATTCATGATTCATGATTCAATTCATGATTCATCATTCATCATTCAATTCATGATTCATGATTCAATTCATGATTCAATTCATGATTTATTTCATGATTCATGATTCGATTCATGATTCATGATTCATGATTCAATTCATGATTCAATTCATGATTTATGATTCAATTCATGATTCATGATGCATGATTCAGTTCGTGATTCATGATTCAATTCATGATTCATGATTCATTTCATGATTCAATTCATGATTCAATTCATGATTCAATTTATGATTCATAATTCATGATTCAATTCATGATTCAATTTATGATTCATGATTCATGATTCAATTCATGATTCATGATTCAATTCATGATTCATGATTCGATTTATGAATTATGAATCAATTCATGATTCAATTCATGATTCATGATTCATTTCATGATTCAATTCATGATTCAATTCATGATTCAATTTATGATTCATAATTCATGATTCAATTCATGATTCAATTTATGATTCATGATTCATGATTCGATTCATGATTCAATTCATGATTCATGATTCATGATTCGATTTATGAATTATGAATCAATTCATGATTCAATTCATGATTCATGATTCATTTCATGATTCATTTCATGATTCATTTCATTATCCATGATTCCAGATTCAATTCATGATTCAAGATTCAATTCATGATTTTTGATTCATTTCATGATTCATGATTCATGATTCAATTCATGATTCATGATTCATGATTCAATTCATGATTCATGATTCATTTCATGAATCATGATTTGATTCATGATTCATGATTCAATTCATGATTCAATTCTTGTTTCAATTAATAATTCAATTCATGATTCATGATTCAATTCATGATTCATGATTCAATGCATGATTCATGATTCATGATTCAATGCATGATTCATGTTTGGATTCATGATTCAATTCATGATTCATTTCATGATTCATGATTCAATTCATGATTCATGATTCAATTCATGATTCATGATTCGATTCATGATTCATTAATTCATGATTCAATTCATGATTCATGATTCATTTCATGATTCATGATTTAATTTATGATTCATGACTCATGATTCAATTCATAATTCATGATTCATGATTCAATTCATGATTCATGATTCAATGCATGATTCATGATTCGATTCATGATTCATAATTCAATTCATGATTCATGATTCAATTCATGATTCGATTCATGATTCATGATTCAATTCATGATTCATGATTCAATTCATGAGTCATGATTCATGATTCGATTCATGATTCATGATTCAGTTCATGATTCATGATTCATGATTAAATTCATGATTCGATTCATGATTCAGGATTCATGATTCGATATATGATTCATGATTAAATTCATGATTCATAATTTATGATTCAATTCATGATTCATGATTCATGATTCGATATATGATTCATGATTAAATTCATGATTCATAATTTATAAATCAATTCATGATTCATGATTCATAATTCAATTCATGATTCGATTCATGATTCATGATTCAATTCATGATTCATGATTTGATTCATGATTCATGATTCAATTTTTAATTTATGATTCGATTCATAATTCATGATTAAATTTATGATTCATGATTTATGATTCAATTCATGATTCATGATTTATTTCATGATTCAATTCATGGTTCATGAATCTTGATTCAATTCATGATTTATTTCATGATTCATGATTCGATTCATGATTCATGATTTATGATTCAATTCATGGTTATTGAATCTTTATTGAATTCATGATTTATTTTATGATTCATGATTCGATTCATGATTCATGATTCATGATTCAATTCATGATTCAATTCATGATTTATGATTTAATTCATGATTCATGATTTATGATTCGATTTATAATTCATGATTCAATTCATGATGCATGATTCAATTCGTGATTCATGATTCAATTCATGATTCATTCCATGATTCATGATTCAATTCATGATTCATGATTCCTGATTCAATTCATGATTCATGATTCAATACATGATTCATGATTCATTCCATGATTCATGATTCAATTCATGATTCAATTCATGATTCATAATTCATGATTCAATTCATGATTCATGATTCATGATTCAATTCATGATTCATGATTCATGATTCAATTCATGATTCATGATTCAATTCATGATTCATGATTCAATTCATAATTCGTGATTCATGATTCATGATTCAATTCATGATTCATGATTCGATTCATGATTCATGATTCATGATTCAATTCATAATTCATGATTCGATTTATGATTCATGATTCAATTCATGATTCAATTCATGATTCATGATTCATGATTCATTTCATGATTCATTTCATGATTCATGATTCAATTCAAGATTCATGATTCAATTCATGATTCATTTCATGATTCATGATAAATGATTCAATTCATGATTCAATTCATGATTCAACTTATGATTTATAATTCATGATTCAATTCATGATTCAATTCATGATTCATGATTCATGATTCAATTCATGATTCATGATTTGATTCATGATTCATCATTCATCATTCAATTCATGATTCATGATTCAATTCATGATTCATGATTTGATTCATGATTCATCATTCATCATTCAATTCATGATTCATGATTCAATTCATGATTTATTTCATGATTCATGATTCGATTCATGATTCATGATTCATGATTCAATTCATGATTCAATTCATGATTTATGATTCAATTCATGATTCATGATGCATGATTCAATTCATGATTCATGATTCAATTCATGATTAATGATTCATTTCATGATTCATTTCATGATTTATGATTCCTGATTCAATTCATGATTCATGATTCAATTCATGATTCATGATTCAATTCATGATTCATGATTCATTTCATGATTCATGCTTGAATTCATGATTCAATTCATGATTCAATTTATGATTCATAATTCATGATTCAATTCATGATTCAATTTATGATTCATGATTCAATTCATGATTCATGATTCATGATTCGATTCATGATTCATGATTCAATTCATGATTCATGATTCATGATTCGATTTATGAATTATGAATCAATTCATGATTCAATTCATGATTCATGATTCATTTCATGATTCATTTCATGATTCATGATTCAATTCAAGATTCATGATTCAATTCATGATTCATTTCATGATTCATTTCATTATCCATGATTCCTGATTCAATTCATGATTCATGATTCAATTCATGATTCTTGATTCATTTCATGATTCATGATTCATGATTCAATTCATGATTCATGATTCATGATTCAATTCATGATTCATGATTCAATTCATGAATCATGATTCGATTCATGATTCATGATTCAATTCATGATTCAATTCTTGTTTTAATTAATAATTCAATTCATGATTCATGATTCAATTCATGATTCATGATTCATGATTCAATGCATGATTCATGATTCATGATTCAATGCATTATTCAATTCTTGATTGAATTCATGATTAAATTCATGATTCGATTCATGATTCATGTTTGAATTCATGATTCAATTCATGATTCATTTCATGATTCATGATTCAATTCATGATTCATGATTCAATTCATGATTCATGATTCGATTCATGATTCATGATTCATGATTCAATTCATGATTCATGATTCATTTCATGATTCATGATTTAATTTATGATTCATGACTCATGATTCAATTCATAATTCATGATTCATGATTCAATTCATGATTCATGATTCAATTCATGATTTGATTCATGATTCATAATTCAATTCATGATTCATGATTCAATTCATGATTCGATTCATGATTCATGATTCAATTCATGAGTCATGATTCATGATTTAATTCATGATTCATGATTCATGATTCGATTCATGATTCATGATTCATGATTCGAATCATGATTCATGATTCATGATTCAATTCATGATTCATGATTCATGATTCAATTCATGATTCGATTCATGATTCATGATTCATGATTCGATATATGATTCATGATTAAATTCATGATTCATAATTTATGATTCAATTCATGATTCATGATTCGATATATGATTTATGATTAAATTCATGATTCATAATTTATGATTCAATTCATGATTCATGATTCATGATTCAATTCATGATTCGATTCATGATTCATGATTCAATTCATGATTCATGATTTGATTCATGATTCATGATTCAATTTTTAATTCATGATTCGATTCATGATTCATGATTAAATTTATGATTCATGATTTATGATTCAATTCATGATTCATGATTTATTTCATGATTCAATTCATGGTTCATGAATCTTGATTCAATTCATGATTTATTTCATGATTCGATTCATGATTCATGATTCATGATTCAATTCATGATTCAATTCATTATTTATTTCATGATTCATGATTCGATTCATGATTCATGATTCATGATTCAATTCATGATTCAAGATTCAATTCATGATTCATTTCATGATTCATGATTCGATTTATGATTCATGATTCAATTCGTGATTCATGATTCAATTAATGATTCATGATTCATTTCATGAGTCTCTTTATGATTCATTTCATGATTCATGATTCCTGATTCAATTCATGATTCATGATTCAATTCATGATTCATGATTCATTTCATGATTCATGATTCATTTCATGATTCATGATTCATGATTTATGATTCAATTCATGATTCATGATTCATGATTAAATTCATGATTGATGATTCATGATTCGAATTATGATTCATGATTAAATTTATGATTCATGATTTATGATTCAATTCATGATTCATGATTTATTTCATGATTCAATTCATGGTTCATGAATCTTGATTCAATTCATGATTTATTTCATGATTCGATTCATGATTCATGATTCATGATTCAATTCATGATTCAATTCATTATTTATTTCATGATTCATGATTCGATTCATGATTCATGATTCATGATTCAATTCATGATTCAAGATTCAATTCATGATTCATTTTATGATTCATGATTCGATTTATGATTCATGATTCAATTCGTGATTCATGATTCAATTAATGATTCATGATTCATTTCATGAGTCTCTTTATGATTCATTTCATGATTCATGATTCCTGATTCAATTCATGATTCATGATTCAATTCATGATTCATGATTCATTTCATGATTCATGATTCATTTCATGATTCATGATTCATGATTTATGATTCAATTCATGATTCATGATTCATGATTAAATTCATGATTGATGATTCATGATTCGAATTATGATTCATGATTCAATTCATGATTCATAATTCATGATTCAATTCATGATTCAATTTATGATTCATGATTCATGATTCAATTCATGATTCATGATTCATGATTCAATTTATGATTCATGATTCATGATTCATGATTCAATTCATGATTCATGATTCAATTCATGATTCATGATTCAATTCATAATTCGTGATTCATTATTCATGATTCAATTCATGATTCATAATTCATGATTCATTTCATGATTCATGATTCAATTCAAGATTCATGATTCAATTCATAATTCATCATTCATTATTCAATTCATGATTCATGATTCAATTCATGATTCAATTCATGATTTATTTCATGATTCATGATTCGATTCATGATTCATGATTCATGATTCAATTCATGATTCAATTCATGATTTATGATTCAATTCATGATTCATGATGCATGATTCAGTTCGTGATTCATGATTCAATTCATGATTCATGATTCATTTCATGATTCATTTCATGATTCATGATTCCTGATTCAATTCATGATTCATGATTCAATTCATGATTCATGATTCATTTCATGATTCATGATTCAATTCATGATTCAATTCATGATTCAATTTATGATTTATAATTCATGATTCAATTCATGATTCAATTTATGATTCATGATTCATGATTCAATTCATGACTCATGATTCATGATTCGATTCATGATTCATGATTCAATTCATGATTCATGATTCATAATTCGATTTATGAATTATGAATCAATTCATGATTCAATTCATGATTCATGATTCATTTCATGATTCATTTCATGATTCATTTCATTATCCATGATTCCTGATTCAATTCATGATTCAAGATTCAATTCATGATTCTTGATTCATTTCATGATTCATGATTCATGATTCAATTCATGATTCATGATTCATGATTCAATTCATGATTCATGATTCAATTCATGAATCATGATTCGATTCATGATTCATGATTCAATTCATGATTCAATTCTTGTTTCAATTAATAATTCAATTCATGATTCATGATTCAATTCAAGATTCATGATTCATGATTCAATGCATGATTCATGATTCATGATTCAATGCATGATTCAATTCTTGATTCATTAATTCATGATTCAATTCATGATTCATGATTCATTTCATGATTCATGATTTAATTTATGATTCATGACTCATGATTCAATTCATAATTCATGATTCATGATTTAATTCATGATTCATGATTCAATTCATGATTCATGATTCGATTCATGATTCATAATTCAATTCATGATTCATGATTCAATTCATGATTCGATTCATGATTCATGATTCAATTCATGATTCATGATTCAATTCATGAGTCATGATTCATGATTCAATTCATGATTCATGATTCATGATTCGATTCATGATTCATGATTCATGATTCAATTCATGATTCATGATTCATAATTAAATTCATGATTCGATTCATGATTCAGGATTCATGATTCGATATATGATTCATGATTAAATTCATGATTCATAATTTATGATTCAATTCATGATTCATGATTCATGATTCGATATATATGATTCATGATTAAATTCATGATTCATAATTTATAAATCAATTCATGATTCATGATTCATAATTCAATTCATGATTCAATTCATGATTCATGATTCAATTCATGATTCATGATTTGATTCATGATTCATGATTCAATTTTTAATTTATGATTCGATTCATAATTCATGATTAAATTTATGATTCATGATTTATGATTCAATTCATGATTCATGATTTATTTTATGATTCAATTCATGGTTCATGAATCTTGATTCAATTCATGATTTATTTCATGATTCATGATTCGATTCATGATTCATGATTTATGATTCAATTCATGGTTAATGAATCTTTATTGAATTCATGATTTATTTTATGATTCATGATTCGATTCATGATTCATGATTCATGATTCAATTCATGATTCAATTCATGATTTATGATTTAATTCATGATTCATGATTTATGATTCGATTTATAATTCATGATTCAATTCATGATGCATGATTCAATTCGTGATTCATGATTCAATTCATGATTCATAATTCATTTCATGATTCATTTCATGATTCATGATTCCTGATTCAATTCATGATTCATAATTCAATACATGATTCATGATTCATTCCATGATTCATGATTCAATTCATGATTCAATTCATGATTCATAATTCATGATTCAATTCATGATTCATGATTCATGATTCAATTTATGATTCATGATTCATGATTCAATTCATGATTCATGATTCATGATTCAATTCATGATTCATGATTCAATTCATGATTCATGATTCAATTCATAATTCGTGATTCATGATTCATGATTCAATTCATGATTCATGATTCGATTCATGATTCATGATTCATGATTCAATTCATAATTCATGATTCGATTTATGATTCATGATTCAATTCATGATTCAATTCATGATTCATGATTCAATTCATGATTCATGATTCATTTCATGATTCATTTCATGATTCATGATTCAATTCAAGATTCATGATTCAATTCATGATTCATTTCATGATTCATGATTAATGATTCAATTCATGATTCAATTCATGATTCAACTTATGATTTATAATTCATGATTCAATTCATGATTCAATTCATGATTCATGATTCATGATTCAATTCATGATTCATGATTCAATTCATGATTCATGATTCAATTCATGATTCATCATTCATCATTCAATTCATGATTCATGATTCAATTCATGATTCAATTCATGATTTATTTCATGATTCATTATTCAATTCATGATTCATGATTCATGATTCAATTCATGATTCAATTCATGATTTATGATTCAATTCATGATTCATGATGCATGATTCAGTTCGTGATTCATGATTCAATTCATGATTCATGATTCATTTCATGATTCATTTCATGATTCATGATTCCTGATTCAATTCATGATTCATGATTCAATTCATGATTCATGATTCATTTCATGATTCATGATTCAATTCATGATTCAATTCATGATTCAATTTATGATTCATAATTCATGATTCAATTCATGATTCAATTCATGATTCAATTTATGATTCATAAATCATGATTCAATTCATGATTCAATTTATGATTCATGATTCATGATTCAATTCATGATTCATGATTCATGATTCGATTCATGATTCATGATTCAATTCATGATTCATGATTCATGATTCGATTTATGAATTATGAATCAATTCATGATTCAATTCATGATTCATGATTCATTTCATGATTCATGATTCATTTCATGATTCATTTCATGATTCATTTCATTATCCATGATTCCTGATTCAATTCATGATTCAAGATTCAATTCATGATTCTTGATTCATTTCATGATTCATGATTCATGATTCATGATTCAATTCATGATTCATGATTCATGATTCAATTCATGATTCATGATTCAATTCATGAATCATGATTCGATTCATGATTCAATTCATGATTCAATTCTTGTTTCAATTAATAATTCAATTCATGATTCATGATTTAATTCATGATTCATGATTCATGATTCAATGCATGATTCATGATTCATGATTCAATGCATGATTCAATTCTTGATTCAATTCATGATTAAATTCATGATTCATGATTCGATTCATGATTCATGTTTGGATTCATGATTAAATTCATGATTCATTTCATGATTCATGATTCAATTTATGATTCATGATTCAATTCATGATTCATGATTCGATTCATGATTCATTAATTCATGATTCAATTCATGAATCATGATTCATTTCATGATTCATGATTTATTTCATGATTCATGATATGATTCATGATTCATGATTCATGATTCAATTCATGATTCAATTCATTATTTATTTCATGATTCATGATTCGATTCATGAATCATGATTCATGATTCAATTCATGATTCAAGATTCAATTCATGATTCATTTCATGATTCATGATTCGATTTATGATTCATGATTCAATTCGTGATTCATGATTCAATTAATGATTCATGATTCATTTCATGAGTCATTTCATGATTCATTTCATGATTCATGATTCCTGATTCAATTCATGATTCATGATTCAATACATGATTCATGATTCATTCCATGATTCATGATTCAATTCATGATTCAATTCATGATTCAATTCATGATTCATAATTCATGATTCAATTCATGATTCATGATTCATGATTCAATTTATGATTCATGATTCATGATTCAATTCATGATTCATGATTCATGATTCAATTCATGATTCATGATTCAATTCATGATTCATGATTCAATTCATAATTCGTGATTCATGATTCATGATTCAATTCTTGTTTCAATTAATAATTCAATTCATGATTCATGATTCAATTCAAGATTCATGATTCATGATTCAATGCATGATTCATGATTCATGATTCAATGCATGATTCAATTCTTGATTCAATTCATGATTAAATTCATGATTCATGATTCGATTCATGATTCATGTTTGGATTCATGATTCAATTCATGATTCATTTCATGATTCATGATTCAATTCATGATTCATGATTCAATTCATGATTCATGATTCGATTCATGATTCATTAATTCATGATTCAATTCATGATTCATGATTCATTTCATGATTCATGATTTAATTTATGATTCATGACTCATGATTCAATTCATAATTCATGATTCATGATTTAATTCATGATTCATGATTCAATTCATGATTCATGATTCGATTCATGATTCATAATTCAATTCATGATTCATGATTCAATTCATGATTCGATTCATGATTCATGATTCAATTCATGATTCATGATTCAATTCATGAGTCATGATTCATGATTCAATTCATGATTCATGATTCATGATTCGATTCATGATTCATGATTCATGATTCAATTCATGATTCATGATTCATAATTAAATTCATGATTCGATTCATGATTCAGGATTCATGATTCGATATATGATTCATGATTAAATTCATGATTCATAATTTATGATTCAATTCATGATTCATGATTCATGATTCGATATATATGATTCATGATTAAATTCATGATTCATAATTTATAAATCAATTCATGATTCATGATACATAATTCAATTCATGATTTGATTCATGATTCATGATTCAATTTTTAATTTATGATTCGATTCATAATTCATGATTAAATTTATGATTCATGATTTATGATTCAATTCATGATTCATGATTTATTTTATGATTCAATTCATGGTTCATGAATCTTGATTCAATTCATGATTTATTTCATGATTCATGATTCGATTCATGATTCCTGATTCAATTCATGATTCATGATTCAATACATGATTCATGATTCATTCCATGATTCATGATTCAATTCATGATTCAATTCATGATTCATAATTCATGATTCAATTCATGATTCATGATTCATGATTCAATTTATGATTCATGATTCATGATTCAATTCATGATTCATGATTCATGATTCAATTCATGATTCATGATTCAATTCATGATTCATGATTCAATTCATAATTCGTGATTCATGATTCATGATTCAATTCATGATTCATGATTCGATTCATGATTCATGATTCATGATTCAATTCATAATTCATGATTCGATTTATGATTCATGATTCAATTCATGATTCAATTCATGATTCATGATTCAATTCATGATTCATGATTCATTTCATGATTCATTTCATGATTCATGATTCAATTCAAGATTCATGATTCAATTCATGATTCATTTCATGATTCATGATTAATGATTCAATTCATGATTCAATTCATGATTCAACTTATGATTTATAATTCATGATTCAATTCATGATTCAATTCATGATTCATGATTCATGATTCAATTCATGATTCATGATTCAATTCATGATTCATGATTCAATTCATGATTCATCATTCAATTCATGATTCATGATTCAATTCATGATTCAATTCATGATTTATTTCATGATTCATTATTCAATTCATGATTCATGATTCATGATTCAATTCATGATTCAATTCATGATTTATGATTCAATTCATGATTCATGATGCATGATTCAGTTCGTGATTCATGATTCAATTCATGATTCATGATTCATTTCATGATTCATTTCATGATTCATGATTCCTGATTCAATTCATGATTCATGATTCAATTCATGATTCATGATTCATTTCATGATTCATGATTCAATTCATGATTCAATTCATGATTCAATTTATGATTCATAATTCATGATTCAATTCATGATTCAATTCATGATTCAATTTATGATTCATAAATCATGATTCAATTCATGATTCAATTTATGATTCATGATTCATGATTCAATTCATGATTCATGATTCATGATTCGATTCATGATTCATGATTCAATTCATGATTCATGATTCATGATTCGATTTATGAATTATGAATCAATTCATGATTCAATTCATGATTCATGATTCATTTCATGATTCATGATTCATTTCATGATTCATTTCATGATTCATTTCATTATCCATGATTCCTGATTCAATTCATGATTCAAGATTCAATTCATGATTCTTGATTCATTTCATGAATCATGATTCATGATTCATGATTCAATTCATGATTCATGATTCATGATTCAATTCATGATTCATGATTCAATTCATGAATCATGATTCGATTCATGATTCAATTCATGATTCAATTCTTGTTTCAATTAATAATTCAATTCATGATTCATGATTTAATTCATGATTCATGATTCATGATTCAATGCATGATTCATGATTCATGATTCAATGCATGATTCAATTCTTGATTCAATTCATGATTAAATTCATGATTCATGATTCGATTCATGATTCATGTTTGGATTCATGATTAAATTCATGATTCATTTCATGATTCATGATTCAATTTATGATTCATGATTCAATTCATGATTCATGATTCGATTCATGATTCATTAATTCATGATTCAATTCATGAATCATGATTCATTTCATGATTCATGATTTATTTCATGATTCATGATATGATTCATGATTCATGATTCATGATTCAATTCATGATTCAATTCATTATTTATTTCATGATTCATGATTCGATTCATGAATCATGATTCATGATTCAATTCATGATTCAAGATTCAATTCATGATTCATTTCATGATTCATGATTCGATTTATGATTCATGATTCAATTCGTGATTCATGATTCAATTAATGATTCATGATTCATTTCATGAGTCATTTCATGATTCATTTCATGATTCATGATTCCTGATTCAATTCATGATTCATGATTCAATACATGATTCATGATTCATTCCATGATTCATGATTCAATTCATGATTCAATTCATGATTCAATTCATGATTCATAATTCATGATTCAATTCATGATTCATGATTCATGATTCAATTTATGATTCATGATTCATGATTCAATTCATGATTCATGATTCATGATTCAATTCATGATTCATGATTCAATTCATGATTCATGATTCAATTCATAATTCGTGATTCATGATTCATGATTCAATTCTTGTTTCAATTAATAATTCAATTCATGATTCATGATTCAATTCAAGATTCATGATTCATGATTCAATGCATGATTCACGATTCATGATTCAATGCATGATTCAATTCTTGATTCAATTCATGATTAAATTCATGATTCATGATTCGATTCATGATTCATGTTTGGATTCATGATTCAATTCATGATTCATTTCATGATTCATGATTCAATTCATGATTCATGATTCAATTCATGATTCATGATTCGATTCATGATTCATTAATTCATGATTCAATTCATGATTCATGATTCATTTCATGATTCATGATTTAATTTATGATTCATGACTCATGATTCAATTCATAATTCATGATTCATGATTTAATTCATGATTCATGATTCAATTCATGATTCATGATTCGATTCATGATTCATAATTCAATTCATGATTCATGATTCAATTCATGATTCGATTCATGATTCATGATTCAATTCATGATTCATGATTCAATTCATGAGTCATGATTCATGATTCAATTCATGATTCATGATTCATGATTCGATTCATGATTCATGATTCATGATTCAATTCATGATTCATGATTCATAATTAAATTCATGATTCGATTCATGATTCAGGATTCATGATTCGATATATGATTCATGATTAAATTCATGATTCATAATTTATGATTCAATTCATGATTCATGATTCATGATTCGATATATATGATTCATGATTAAATTCATGATTCATAATTTATAAATCAATTCATGATTCATGATACATAATTCAATTCATGATTTGATTCATGATTCATGATTCAATTTTTAATTTATGATTCGATTCATAATTCATGATTAAATTTATGATTCATGATTTATGATTCAATTCATGATTCATGATTTATTTTATGATTCAATTCATGGTTCATGAATCTTGATTCCATTCATGATTTATTTCATGATTCATGATTCGATTCATGATTCATGATTCATGATTCAATTCATGATTCAATTCATGATTTATGATTTAATTCATGATTCATGATTTATGATTCGATTTATAATTCATGATTCAATTCATGATGCATGATTCAATTCGTGATTCATGATTCAATTCATGATTCATAATTCATTTCATGATTCATTTCATGATTCCTGATTCAATTCATGATTCATGATTCAATACATGATTCATGATTCATTCCATGATTCATGATTCAATTCATGATTCAATTCATGATTCAATTCATGATTCATAATTCATGATTCAATTCATGATTCATGATTCATGATTCAATTTATGATTCATGATTCATGATTCAATTCATGATTCATGATTCATGATTCAATTCATGATTCATGATTCAATTCATGATTCATGATTCAATTCATAATTCGTGATTCATGATTCATGATTCAATTCATGATTCATGATTCGATTCATGATTCATGATTCATGATTCAATTCATAATTCATGATTCGATTTATGATTCATGATTCAATTCATGATTCAATTCATGATTCATGATTCAATTCATGATTCATGATTCATTTCATGATTCATTTCATGATTCATGATTCAATTCAAGATTCATGATTCAATTCATGATTCATTTCATGATTCATGATTAATGATTCAATTCATGATTAATGATTCAATTCATGATTCAATTCATGATTCAACTTATGATTTATAATTCATGATTCAATTCATGATTCAATTCATGATTCATGATTCATGATTCAATTCATGATTCATGATTCAATTCATGATTCATGATTCAATTCATTATTCATCATTCATCATTCAATTCATGATTCATGATTCAATTCATGATTCAATTCATGATTTATTTCATGATTCATTATTCAATTCATGATTCATGATTCATGATTCAATTCATGATTCAATTCATGATTTATGATTCAATTCATGATTCATGATGCATGATTCAGTTCGTGATTCATGATTCAATTCAAGATTCATGATTCATTTCATGATTCATTTCATGATTCATGATTCCTGATTCAATTCATGATTCATGATTCAATTCATGATTCATGATTCATTTCATGATTCATGATTCAATTCATGATTCAATTCATGATTCAATTTATGATTCATAATTCATTATTCAATTCATGATTCAATTCATGATTCAATTTATGATTCATAATTCATGATTCAATTCATGATTCAATTTATGATTCATGATTCATGATTCAATTCATGATTCATGATTCATGATTCGATTCATGATTCATGATTAAATTCATGATTCATGATTCATGATTCGATTTATGAATTATGAATCAATTCATGATTCAATTCATGATTCATGATTCATTTCATGATTCATGATTCATTTCATGATTCATTTCATGATTCATTTCATTATCCATGATTCCTGATTCAATTCATGATTCAAGATTCAATTCATGATTCTTGATTCATTTCATGATTCATGATTCATGATTCAATTCATGATTCATGATTCATGATTCAATTCATGATTCATGATTCAATTCATGAATCATGATTCGATTCATGATTCAATTCATGATTCAATTCTTGTTTCAATTAATAATTCAATTCATGATTCATGATTTAATTCATGATTCATGATTCATGATTCAATGCATGATTCATGATTCATGATTCAATGCATGATTCAATTCTTGATTCAATTCATGATTAAATTCATGATTCATGATTCGATTCATGATTCATGTTTGGATTCATGATTCAATTCATGATTCATTTCATGATTCATGATTCAATTCATGATTCATGATTCAATTCATGATTCATGATTCGATTCATGATTCATTAATTCATGATTCAATTCATGATTCATGATTCATTTCATGATTCATGATTTATTTCATGATTCATGATTCGATTCATGATTCATGATTCATGATTCAATTCATGATTCAATTCATTATTTATTTCATGATTCATGATTCGATTCATGAATCATGATTCATGATTCAATTCATGATTCAAGATTCAATTCATGATTCATTTCATGATTCATGATTCGATTTATGATTCATGATTCAATTCGTGATTCATGATTCAATTAATGATTCATGATTCATTTCATGAGTCATTTCATGATTCATTTCATGTTTCATGATTCCTGATTCAATTCATGATTCATGATTCAATTCATGATTCATGATTCATTTCATGATTCATGATTAAATTCATGATTCGATTCATGATTCAGGATTCATGATTCGATATATGATTCATGATTAAATTCATGATTCATAATTTATAAATCAATTCATGATTCATGATTCATAATTCAATTCATGATTCGATTCATGATTCATGATTTGATTCATGATTCATGATTCAATTTTTAATTTATGATTCGATTCATGATTCATGATTAAATTTATGATTCATGATTTATGATTCAATTCATGATTCATGATTTATTTCATGATTCAATTCATGGTTCATGAATCTTGATTCAATTCATGATTTATTTCATGATTCATGATTCGATTCATGATTCATGATTCATGATTCAATTCATGATTCAATTCATTATTTATTTCATGATTCATGATTCAATTCATGAATCATGATTCATGATTCAATTCATGATTCAAGATTCAATTCATGATTCATTTCATGATTCATGATTGGATTTATGATTCATGATTCAATTCGTGATTCATGATTCAATTAATGATTCATGATTCATTTCATGAGTCATTTCATGATTCATTTAATGATTCATGATTCCTGATTCAATTCATGATTCATCATTCTTTTCATGATTCATGATTCAATACATGATTCATGATTCATTCCATGATTCATGATTCAATTCATGATTCAATTCATGATTCAATTTATGATTCATAATTCATGATTCAATTCATGATTCATGATTCATGATTCGATTCATGATTCATGATTCAATTAATGATTCATGATTCAATTCATAATTCGTGATTCATGATTCATGATTCAATTCATGATTCATGATTCGATTCATGATTCATGATTCATGATTCAATTCATAATTCATGATTCGATTTATGATTCATGATTCAATTCATGATTCAATTCATGATTCATGATTCAATTCATGATTCATGATTCATTTCATGATTCATTTCATGATTCATGATTCAATTCAAGATTCATGATTCAATTCATGATTCATTTCATGATTCATGAGTAATGATTCAATTCATGATTCAATTCATGATTCAACTTAAGATTTATAATTCATGATTCAATTCATGATTCAATTCATGATTCATGATTCATGATTCAATTCATGATTCATGATTCAATTCATGATTCATGATTCGATTCATGATTCATCATTCATCATTCAATTCATGATTCATGATTCAATTCATGATTCAATTCATGATTTATTTCATGATTCATGATTCGATTCATGATTCATGATTCATGATTCAATTCATGATTCAATTCATGATTTATGATTCAATTCATGATTCATGATGCATGATTCAATTCGTGATTCATGATTCAATTCATGATTCATGATTCATTTCATGATTCATTTCATGATTCATGATTCCTGATTCAATTCATGATTCATGATTCAATTCATAATTCATCATTCATCATTCAATTCATGATTCATGATTCAATTCATGATTCAATTTATGATTCATGATTCCTGATTCAATTCATGATTCATGATTCAATTCATGATTCATGATTCCTTTCATGATTCATGATTCAATTCATGATTCAATTCATGATTCAATTTATAATTCATGATTCAATTCAAGATTCATGGTTCATGATTCAATTCATGATTCATGATTCAATTTATGATTCATAATTCATTTCATGATTCATGATTCAATTCATGATTCAATTCATAATTCAACTTATCATTTATAATTCATGATTCAATTCATGATTCAATTCATGATTCATGATTCATGATTCAATTCATGATTCATGATTCAATTCATGAATCATGATTCGATTCATGATCTATGTTTCAATTCATGATTCAATTCTTGATTCAATTCATAATTCAATTCATTATTCATGATTCGATTCATGATTCATGTTTGAATTCATGATTCAATTCATGATTCATTTCATGATTCATGATTCAATTCATGATTCATGATTCGATTCATGATTCATGATTCATGATTCAATTCATGATTCATGATTCAATTCATGATTCAATTTATGATTCATAATTCATGATTCAATTCATGATTCAATTTATGATTCATGATTTAATTCATGATTCATGATTCATGATTCGATTCATGATTCATGATTCAATTCATGATTCATGATTAATGATTCGATTTATGAATTATGAATCAATTCATGATTCAATTCAAAATTCATGATTCAATTCATGATTCATTTCATGATTCATTTCATTATCCATGATTCCTGATTCAATTCATGATTCATGATTCAATTCATGATTCTTGATTCATTTCATGATTCATGATTCATGATTCAATTCATGATTCATGATTCAATTCATGATTCAATTCTTGTTTCAATTAATAATTTAATTCATGATTCATGATTCAATTCATGATTCATGATTCAATTCATGATTCATGATTCAATGCATGATTCATGATTCAATGCATGATTCAATTCTTGATTCAATTCATGATTAAATTCATGATTCATGATTCGATTCACGATTCATGTTTGAATTCATGATTCAATTCATGATTCATTTCATGATTCATGATTCAATTCATGATTCATGATTCAATTCATGATTCATGACTCGATTCATGATTCATGATTCATGATTCAATTCATGATTCATGATTAATTTCATGATTCATGATTTAATTTATGATTCATGACTCATGATTCAATTCATAATTCATGATTCATGATTCAATTCATGATTCATGATTCAATTCATGATTCATGATTCGATTCATGATTCATAATTCAATTCATGATTCATGATTCATGATTCAATTCATGATTCGATTCATGATTCATGATTCAATTCATGATTCATGATTCAATTCATGATTCATGATTCATTATTCATGATTCGATTCATGATTCATGATTCATGATTCATGTTTCAATTCATGATTCATGATTCATGATTCATGATTCAATTCATGATTCATAATTCATGATTCAATTCATGATTCGATTTATGATTCATGATTCATGATTCGATATATGATTCATGATTAAATTCATGATTCATAATTTATGATTCAATTCATGATTCATGATTCAATTCATGATTCGATTCATGATTCATGATTCATTTCATGATTCATGATTTGATTCATGATTCATGATTCAATTTTTAATTCATGATTCGATTCATGATTCATGATTAAATTTATGATTCATGATTTATGATTCAATTCATGATTCATGATTTATTTCATGATTCAATTCATGGTTCATGAATCTTGATTCAATTAATGATTTATTTCATGATTCATGATTCGATTCATAATTCATGATTCATGATTAAATTCATGATTCAATTCATTATTTATTTCATGATTCATGATTCGATTCATGATTCATGATTTATGATTCAATTCATGATTCAATTCAGGATTTATGATTCAATTCAAGATTCATGATTCATTTCATGATTCATTTCATGATTCATTTCATGATTCATGATTCGATTTATGATTCATGATTCAATTCATGATGCATGATTCAATTCGTGATTCATGATTCAATTCATGATTCATGATTCATTTCATGATTCATGATTCATGATTCAATTCATGATTCATGATTCAATTCATGATTCATGATTCATTATTCATGATTCGATTCATGATTCATGATTCATGATTCATGTTTCAATTCATGATTCATGATTCATGATTCATGATTCAATTCATGATTCATAATTCATGATTCAATTCATGATTCGATTTATGATTCATGATTCGATATATGATTCATGATTAAATTCATGATTCATAATTTATGATTCAATTCATGATTCATGATTCAATTCATGATTCGATTCATGATTCATGATTCATTTCATGATTCATGATTTGATTCATGATTCATGATTCAATTTTTAATTCATGATTCGATTCATGATTCATGATTAAATTTATGATTCATGATTTATTATTCAATTCATGATTTATTTCATGATTCAATTCATGGTTCATGAATCTTGATTCAATTAATGATTTATTTCATGATTCATGATTCGATTCATAATTCATGATTCATGATTAAATTCATGATTCAATTCATTATTTATTTCATGATTCATGATTCGATTCATGATTCATGATTTATGATTCAATTCATGATTCAATTCAGGATTTATGATTCAATTCATGATTCATGATTCATTTCATGATTCATTTCATGATTCATTTCATGATTCATGATTCGATTTATGATTCATGATTCAATTCATGATGCATGATTCAATTCGTGATTCATGATTCAATTCATGATTCATGATTCATTTCATGATTCATGATTCCTGATTCAATTCATGATTCATGATTCAATTCATGATTCATGATTCATTTCATGATTCATGATTCAATTCATGATTCGATTCATGATTTATGATTTAATTCATGATTCATGATTCGATTCATGATTCATGATTCAATTCATGATTAAACTCATTATTCATGATTCGATTCATGATTCATGTTTGAATTCATGATTCAATTCATGTTTGAATTCATGATTCAATTCATGATTCATTTCATGATTCATGATTCAATTCAGGATTCATGATTCGATTCATGATTCATGATTCATGATTCAATTCATGATTCATGATTCAATTCATGATTCAATTTATGATTTATAGTTCATGATTCAATTCATGATTCAATTTATGATTCATGATTCATGATTCAATTCATGATTCATGATTCATGATTCGATTCATGATTCATGATTCAATTCATGATTCATGATTCATGATTCGATTTATGAATTATGAATCAATTCATGATTCAATTCAAGATTCATGATTCAATTCATGATTCATTTCATGATTCATTTCATTATCCATGATTCCTGATTCAATTCATGATTCATGATTCAATTCATGATTCTTGATTCATTTCATGAATCATGATTCGATTCATGATTCATGATTCAATTCATGATTCAATTCTTGTTTCAATTAATAATTCAATTCATGATTCATGATTCAATTCATGATTCATGATTCAATTCATGATTCATGATTCAATGCATAATTCATGATTCATGATTCAATGCATGATTCAATTCTTGATTCAATTCATGATTAAATTCATGATTCATGATTCGATTCATGATTCATGTTTGAATTCATGATTCAATTCATGATTCATTTCATGATTCATGATTCAATTCATGATTCATGATTCAATTCATGATTCATGACTCGATTCATGATTCATGATTCATGATTCAATTCATGATTCATGATTAATTTTATGATTCATGATTTAATTTATGATTCATGACTCATGATTCAATTCATAATTCATGATTCATGATTCAATTCATGATTCATGATTCAATTCATGATTCGATTCATGATTCATGATTCAATTCATGATTCATGATTCAATTCATGATTCATGATTCATTATTCATGATTCGAATCATGATTCATGATTCATGATTCATGATTCAATTCATGATTCATGATTTATTTCATGATTCAATTCATGGTTCATGAATCTTGATTCAATTAATGATTTATTTCATGATTCATGATTCGATTCATAATTCATGATTCATGATTAAATTCATGATTCAATTCATTATTTATTTCATGATTCATGATTCGATTCATGATTCATGATTTATGATTCAATTCATGATTCAATTCAGGATTTATGAATCAATTCATGATTCAATTCAAGATTCATGATTCAATTCATGATTCATTTCATGATTCATTTCATTATCCATGATTCCTGATTCAATTCATGATTCATGATTCAATTCATGATTCTTGATTCATTTCATGAATCATGATTCGATTCATGATTCATGATTCAATTCATGATTCAATTCTTGTTTCAATTAATAATTCAATTCATGATTCATGATTCAATTCATGATTCATGATTCAATTCATGATTCATGATTCAATGCATAATTCATGATTCATGATTCAATGCATGATTCAATTCTTGATTCAATTCATGATTAAATTCATGATTCATGATTCGATTCATGATTCATGTTTGAATTCATGATTCAATTCATGATTCATTTCATGATTCATGATTCAATTCATGATTCATGATTCAATTCATGATTCATGACTCGATTCATGATTCATGATTCATGATTCAATTCATGATTCATGATTAATTTTATGATTCATGATTTAATTTATGATTCATGACTCATGATTCAATTCATAATTCATGATTCATGATTCAATTCATGATTCATGATTCAATTCATGATTCGATTCATGATTCATGATTCAATTCATGATTCATGATTCAATTCATGATTCATGATTCATTATTCATGATTCGAATCATGATTCATGATTCATGATTCATGATTCAATTCATGATTCATGATTCATGATTCATGATTCAATTCATGATTCATGATTCATGATTCAATTCATGATTCGATTCATGATTCATGATTCATGATTCGATATATGATTCATGATTAAATTCATGATTCATAATTTATGATTCAATTCATGATTCGATTCATGATTCATGATTCATTTCATAATTCATGATTTGATTCATGATTCATGATTCAATTTTTAATTCATGATTCGATTCATGATTCATGATTAAATTTATGATTCATGATTTATGATTCAATTCATGATTCATGATTTATTTCATGATTCAATTCATGGTTCATGAATCTTGATTCAATTAATGATTTATTTCATGATTCATGATTCGATTCATAATTCATGATTCATGATTAAATTCATGATTCAATTCATTATTTATTTCATGATTCATGATTCGATTCATGATTCATGATTTATGATTCAATTCATGATTCAATTCAGGATTTATGATTCAATTCATGATTCATGATTCATTTCATGATTCATTTCATGATTCATGATTCGATTTATGATTCATGATTCAATTCATGATGCATGATTCAATTCGTGATTCATGATTCAATTCATGATTCATGATTCAATTCATGATTCATGATTCATTTCATGATTCATGATTCAATTCATGATTCGATTCATGATTTATGATTTAATTCATGATTCATGATTCAATTCATGATTCATGATTCAATTCATGATTCATGATTCGAATTATGATTCATGATTAAATTCATGATTCATGATTTATGATTCAATTCATGATTCATGATTTATGATTCAATTCATGATTCATGATTTATTTCAAGATTCAATTCATGGTTCATGAATCTTGATTCAATTCATGATTTATTTCATGATTCATGATTTGATTCATGATTCATGATTCATGATTCAATTCATGATTCAATTCATGATTTATTTCATGATTCATGATTCGATTCATGATTCATGATTCAATTCTTGATTTATGATTCATGATTCATGATTTAATTCATGATTCATGATTCATGATTCATGATTCGATTTATAATTCATGATTCAATTCATGATGCATGATTCAATTTGTGATTCATGATTCAATTCATGATTCATGATTCATGATTCAATTCATGATTCATGATTCATGATTCAATTCATGATTCGATTCATGATTCATGATTCATGATTCGATATATGATTCATGATTAAAAACATGATTCATAATTTATGATTCAATTCATGATTCATGATTCATGATTCAATATATGATTCATGATTAAATTCATGATTCATAATTTATGATTCAATTCATGATTCATGATTCATGATTCAATTCATGATTCGATTCATGATTTATGATTAAATTTATGATTTATGATTTATGATTCAATTCATGATTCATGATTTATTTCATGATTCAATTCATGGTTCATGAATCTTGATTCAATTCATGATTTATTTCATGATTCATGATTCGATTCATGATTCATGATTCATAATTCAATTCATGATTCGATTCATGATTCATGATTAAATTTATGATTCATGATTTATGATTCAATTCATGATTCATGATTTATTTCATGATTCAATTCATGGTTCATAAATCTTGATTCAATTCATTATTTATTTCATGATTCATGATTCGATTCATGATTCATTTCATGATTCATGATTCGATTTATGATTCATGATTCAATTCGTGATTCATGATTCAATTCATGATTCAAGATTCAATTCATGATTCATTTCATGATTCATGATTCGATTTATGATTCATGATTCCTGATTCAATTCATGATTCATGATTCAATACATGATTCATGATTCATTCCATGATTCATGATTCAATTCATGATTCAATTCATGATTCATTTTATGATTCATAATTCATGATTCAATTCATGATTCAATTTATGATTCATGATTCATGATTCGATTCATGATTCATGATTCAATTCATGATTCATGATTCAATTCATAATTCGTGATTCATGATTCATGATTCAATTCATGATTCATGATTCGATTCATGATTCATGATTCATGATTCAATTCATAATTCATGATTCGATGTATGATTCATGATTCAATTCATGATTCAATTCATGATTCATAATTCAATTCATGATTCATGATTCATTTCATGATTCATGATTCAATTCAAGATTCATGATTCAATTCATGATTCATTTCATGATTCATGATTAATGATTCAATTCATGATTCAATTCATGATTCAACTTATGATTTATAATTCATGATTCAATTCATGATTCAATTCATGATTCATGATTCATGATTCAATTCATGATTCATGATTCAATTCATGATTCATGATTAGATTCATGATTCATCATTCATCATTCAATTCATGATTCAATTCATGATTCAATTCATGATTTATTTCATGATTCATGATTTGATTCATGATTCATGATTCATGATTAAATTCATGATTCATGATGCATGATTCAATTCGTGATTCATGATTCAATTCATGATTCATTATTCATTTCATGATTCATGATTCCTGATTCAATTCATGATTCATGATTCAATTCATAATTCATCATTCATCATTCAATTCATGATTCATGATTCATGATTCATGATTCAATTCATGATTCATGATTCAATTCATGATTCATGATTCGATTCATGATTCATCATTCATCATTCAATTCATGATTCAATTCATGATTCAATTCATGATTTATTTCATGATTCATGATTCGATTCATGATTCATGATTCATGATTCAATTCATGATTCAATTCATTATTTATTTCATAATTCATGATTCGATTCATGATTCATGATTCATGATTCAATTCATGATTCAATTCATGATTCATGATTCGATTTATAATTCATGATTCAATTCATGATGCATGATTCAATTCGTGATTCATGATTCAATTCATGATTCATAATTCATTTCATGATTCATTTCATGATTCATGATTCCGATTCAATTTATGACTCATGATTCAATACATGATTCATGATTCATTCCATGATTCATGATTCAATTCATGATTCAATTCATGATTCAATTTATGATTCATAATTCATGATTCAATTCATGATTCAATTTATGATTCATGATTCATGATTCAATTCATGATTCATGATTCATGATTCGATTCATGATTCATGATTCAATTCATGATTCATGATTCAATTCATAATTCGTGATACATGATTTATGATTCATTCCATGATTCATGATTCAATTCATGATTCAATTCATGATTCAATTTATGATTCATAATTCATGATTCAATTCATGATTCAATTTATGATTCATGATTCATGATTCAATTCATGATTCATGATTCATTATTTATTTCATGATTCATGATTCGATTCATGATTCATTTCATGATTCATGATTCGATTTATGATTCATGATTCAATTCGTGATTCATGATTCAATTAATGATTCATGATTCATTTCATGAGTGATTTCATGATTCATTTCATGATTCATGATTCCTGATTCAATTCATGATTCAATTCATGATTCATGATTCATTTCATGATTCATGATTCAATTCATGATTCGATTCATGATTTATGATTCAATTCATGATTTATGATTCATGATTCAATTCATGATTCATGATTCATTATTCGAATTATGATTCATGATTAAATTCATGATTCATGATTTATGATTCAATTCATGATTCATGATTTATTTCATGATTCAATTCATGGTTCATGAATCTTTATTCAATTCATGATTTATTTCATAATTCATAATTCGATTCATGATTCATGATTCAATTCTTGATTTATGATTCATGATTCATGATTTAATTTATGATTCATGATTCAATTCATGATTCATGATTCGATTCATGAATCATGATTTATGATTCAATTCATGGTTCATGAATCTTTATTGAATTCATGATTTATTTCATGATTCATGATTCGATTCATGATTCATGATTCATGATTCAATTCATGATTCAATTCATTATTTATTTCATAATTCATGATTCGATTCATGATTCATGATTCATGATTCAATTCATGATTCAATTCATGATTTATGATTTAATTCATGATTCATGATTCATGATTTAATTCCTGATTCATGATTCATGATTCATGATTCGATTTATAATTCATGATTTAATTCATGATGCATGATTCAATTCGTGATTCATGATTCAATTCATGATTCATAATTCATTTCATGATTCATTTCATGATTCATGATTCCTGATTCAATTCATGATTCATGATTCAATACATGATTCATGATTCATTCCATGATTCATGATTCAATTCATGATTCAATTCATGATTCAATTTATGATTCATAATTCATGATTCAATTCATGATTCAATTTATGATTCATGATTCATGATTCAATTCATGATTCATGATTCATGATTCGATTCATGATTCATGATTCAATTCATGATTCATTAATCAATTCATAATTCGTGATTCATGATTCATGATTCAATTCATGATTCATGATTCGATTCATGATTCATGATTCATGATTCAATTCATAATTCATGATTCGATTTAAGATTCATGATTCAATTCATGATTCAATTCATGATTCATAATTTAATTCATGATTCATGATTCATTTCATGATTCATTTCATGATTCATGATTCAATTCAAGATTCATGATTCAATTCATGATTCAACTTATGATTTATAATTCATGATTCAATTCATGATTCAATTCATGATTCATGATTCATGATTCAATTCATGATTCATGATTCAATTCATGATTCATGATTAGATTCATGATTCATCATTCATCATTCAATTCATGATTCATGATTCAATTCATGATTCAATTCATGATTTATTTCATGATTCATGATTCATGATTCAATTCATGATTCATGATTCATGATTCGATTTATAATTCATGATTCATTTCATGATTCATTTCATGATTCATGATTCCTGATTCAATTTATGATTCATGATTCAATACATGATTCATGATTCATTCCATGATTCATGATTCAATTCATGATTCAATTCATGATTCAATTTATGATTCATAATTCATGGTTCAATTCATGATTCAATTTATGATTCATGATTCATGATTCAATTCATGATTCATGATTCATGATTCGATTCATGATTCATGATTCAATTCATGATTAATGATTCAATTCATAATTCGTGATTCATGATTCATGATTCAATTCATGATTCATGATTCGATTCATGATTCATGATTCAATTCATAATTCATGATTCGATTTATGATTCATGATTCAATTCATGATTCAATTCATGATTCATGATTCAATTAATGATTCATGATTCAATTCATGATTTATGATTCATTTCATGATTCATTTCATGATTCATGATTCATTTCAAGATTCATGATTCAATTCATGATTCATTTCATGACTCAATTCATGATTCAATTTATGATTCATAATTCATGATTCAATTCATGATTCATGATTCATGATTCATTTCATGATTCATGATTCAATTCATGATTCATGATTCAATGCATGATTCAATTCTTGATTCAATTCATAATTCAATTAATGATTCATGATTCAATTCATGATTCGATTCATGATTCATGATTCAATTCATGATTCATGATTCGATTCATGATTCATAATTCAATTCATGATTCATCATTCATGATTCAATTTATGATTCGATTCATGATTCATGATTCAATTCATGATTCGATTCATGATTTATGATTCAATTCATGATTCATGATTCAATTCATGAGTCATGATTCATGATTCAATTCATGATTCATGATTCGATTCATGATTCATGATTCATGATTCGATTCATGATTCATGATTCATGATTCAATTCATGATTCATGATTCATGATTCAATTCATGATTCGATTCATGATTCATGATTCATGATTCGATATATGATTCATGATTAAATTCATGATTCATAATTTATGATTCAATTCATGATTCATGATTCGATATATGATTCATGATTAAATTCATGATTCATAATTTATGATTCAATTCATGATTCATGATTCATGATTCAATTCATGATTCGATTCATGATTCATGATTCAATTCAGGATTCATGATTTGATTCATGATTCATGATTCAATTTTTAATTCATGATTCGATTCATGATTCATGATTAAATTTATGATTCATGATTTATGATTCAATTCATGATTCATGATTTATTTCATGATTCATAATTCGATTCATGATTCATGATTCATGATTCAATTCATGATTCAATTCATTATTTATTTCATGATTCATGATTCGATTCATGATTCATGATTCATGATTCAATTCATGATTCAAGATTCAATTCATGATTCATGATTTATTTCATGATTCATAATTCGATTCATGATTCATGATTCATGATTCAATTCATGATTCAATTCATTATTTATTTCATGATTCATGATTCGATTCATGATTCATGATTCATGATTCAATTCATGATTCAAGATTCAATTCATGATTCATTTCATGATTCATGATTCGATTTATGATTCATGATTCAATTCGTGATTCATGATTCAATTAATGATTCATGATTCATTTCATGAGTCATTTCATGATTCATTTCATGATTCATGATTCCTGATTCAATTCATGATTCATGATTCAATTCATGATTCATGATTCATTTCATGATTCATGATTCAATTCATGATTCGATTCATGATTTATGATTCAATTCATGATTCATGATTCAATTCATGATTCATGACTCATGATTCGAATTATGATTCATGATTAAATTCATGATTCATGATTTATGATTCAATTCATGATTCATGATTTATTTCATGATTCAATTCATGGTTCATGAATCTTGATTCAATTCATGATTTATTTCATAATTCATGATTCGATTCATGATTCATGATTCAATTCTTGATTTATGATTCATGATTCATGATTTAATTTATGATTCATGATTCAATTCATGATTCATGATTCGATTCATGATTCATGATTTATGATTCAATTCATGGTTCATGAATCTTTATTGAAATTATGATTTATTTCATGATTCATGATTCGATTCATGATTCATGATTCATGATTCAATTCATGATTCAATTCATTATTTATTTCATAATTCATGATTCGATTCATGATTCATGATTCATGATTCAATTCATGATTCAATTCATGATTTATGATTTAATTCATGATTCATGATTCATGATTTAATTCCTGATTCATGATTCATGATTCATGATTCGATTTATAATTCATGATTCAATTCATGATGCATGATTCAATTCGTGATTCATGATTCAATTCATGATTCATAATTCATTTCATGATTCATTTCATGATTCATGATTCCTGATTCAATTCATGATTCATGATTCAATACATGATTCATGATTCATTCCATGATTCATGATTCAATTCATGATTCAATTCATGATTCAATTTATGATTCATAATTCATGATTCAATTCATGATTCAATTTATGATTCATGATTCATGATTCAATTCATGATTCGATTCATGATTCATGATTCAATTCATGATTCATGATTCAATTCATAATTCGTGATTCATGATTCATGATTCAATTCATGATTCATGATTCGATTCATGATTCATGATTCATGATTCAATTCATAATTCATGATTCGATTTATGATTCATGATTCAATTCATGATTCAATTCATGATTCATAATTCAATTCATGATTCATGATTCATTTCATGATTCATTTCATGATTCATGATTCAATTCAAGATTCATGATTCAATTCATGATTCATTTCATGATTCATGATTAATGATTCAATTCATGATTCAATTCATGATTCATGATTCAATTCATGATTCATGATTCAATTCATGATTCATGATTAGATTCATGATTCATCATTCATCATTCAATTCATGATTCATGATTCAATTCATGATTCAATTCATGATTTATTTCATGATTCATGATTCGATTCATGATTCATGATTCATGATTCAATTCATGATTCATGATGCATGATTCAATTCGTGATTCATGATTCAATTCATGATTCATGATTCATTTCATGATTCATTTCATGATTCATGATTCCTGATTCAATTCATGATTCATGATTCAATTCATAATTCATCATTCATCATTCAATTCATGATTCATGATTCAATTCATGATTCAATTCATGATTCATGATTCATGATTCAATTCATGATTCATGATTCAATTCATGATTCATGATTCGATTCATGATTCATCATTCATGATTCAATTCATGATTCAATTCATGATTCAATTCATGATTTATTTCATGATTCATGATTCGATTCATGATTCATGATTCATGATTCAATTCATGATTCAATCATGATTTATGATTCAATTCATGATTCATGATGCATGATTCAATTCGTGATTCATGATTCAATTCATGATTCATGATTCATTTCATGATTCATTTCATGATTCATGATTTATGATTAAATTCATGGTTCATGAATCTTTATTGAATTCATGATTTATTTCATGATTCATAATTCGATTCATGATTCATGATTCATGATTCAATTCATGATTCAATTCATTATTTATTTCATAATTCATGATTCGATTCATGATTCATGATTCATGATTCAATTCATGATTCAATTCATGATTCATGATTTAATTCCTGAGTCATGATTCATGATTCATGATTCGATTTATAATTCATGATTCAATTCATGATGCATGATTCAATTCGTGATTCATGATTCAATTCATGATTCATAATTCATTTCATGATTCATTTCATGATTCATGATTCCTGATTCAATTCATGATTCATGATTCAATACATGATTCATGATTCATTCCATGATTCATGATTCAATTCATGATTCAATTCATGATTCAATTTATGATTCATAATTCATGATTCAATTCATGATTCAATTTATGATTCATGATTCATGATTCAATTCATGATTCATGATTCAATTCATAATTCGTGATTCATGATTCATGATTCAATTCATGATTCATGATTCGATTCATGATTCATGATTCAATTCATAATTCGTGATTCATGATTCATGATTCAATTCATGATTCATGATGCATGATTCAATTCGTGATTCATGATTCAATTCATGATTCATTATTCATTTCATGATTCATGATTCCTGATTCAATTCATGATTCATGATTCAATTCTTAATTCATCATTCATCATTCAATTCATGATTCATGATTCATGTTTCATGATTCAATTCATGATTCATGATTCAATTCATGATTCATGATTCGATTCATGATTCATCATTCATCATTCAATTCATGATTCAATTCATGATTTATTTCATGATTCATGATTCGATTCATGATTCATGATTCATGATTCAATTCATGATTCAATTCATTATTTATTTCATAATTCATGATTCGATTCATGATTCATGATTCATGATTCAATTCATGATTCAATTCATGATTCATGATTCGATTTATAATTCATGATTCAATTCATGATGTATGATTCAATTCGTGATTCATGATTCAATTCATGATTCATAATTCATTTCATGATTCATTTCATGATTCATGATTCCTGATTCAATTTATGACTCATGATTCAATACATGATTCATGATTCATTCCATGATTCATGATTCAATTCATGATTCAATTCATGATTCAATTTATGATTCATAATTCATGATTCAATTCATGATTCAATTTATGATTCATGATTCATGATTCAATTCATGATTCATGATTCATGATTCGATTCATGATTCATGATTCAATTCATGATTCATGATTCAATTCATAATTCGTGATACATGATTCATGATTCATTCCATGATTCATGATTCAATTCATGATTCAATTCATGATTCAATTTATGATTCATAATTCATGATTCAATTCATGATTCAATTTATGATTCATGATTCATGATTCAATTCATGATTCATGATTCATTATTTATTTCATGATTCATGATTCGATTCATGATTCATTTCATGATTCATGATTCGATTTATGATTCATGATTCAATTCGTGATTCATGATTCAATTAATGATTCATGATTCATTTCATGAGTGATTTCATGATTCATTTCATGATTCATGATTCCTGATTCAATTCATGATTCATGATTCAATTCATGATTCATGATTTATTTCATGATTCATGATTCAATTCATGATTCGATTCATGATTCATGATTAAATTTATGATTCATG
>JAVHZZ010000002.1:178658051-178673051 GCA_036250195.1 Mixophyes australis | reverse complement strand
ATGATTCATGATTCAATTCATGATTCGATTCATGATTCATGAGTCAATTCATAATGTCATGATTCGATTCATGATTCATGATTCAATTCTTGATTCATGATTCATGATTTGAATTATGATTCATGATTAAATTCATGATTCATGATTTATGATTCAATTCATGATTCATGATTTATTTCATGATTCAATTCATGGTTCATGAATCTTGATTCAATTCATGATTTATTTCATGATTCATGATTTGATTCATGATTCATGATTCAATTCATGATTCAATTCATGATTTATGATTCAATTCATGATTCATGATTCATGATTTAATTTATGATTCATGATTCATGATTCATGATTTAATTCATGATTCATGATTCATGATTCATGATTCGATTTATAATTCATGATTCAATTCATGATGCATGATTCAATTTGTGATTGATGATTTAATTCAAGATTCATTTCATGATTCATGATTCAATTCATGATTTACGAGTCAATTCATGATTCATGATTCATTTCATGATCCATGATTTAATTCATGATTCAATTCATGATTCAATTTATGATTCATAATTCATGATTCAATTCATGATTCAATTCATGATTCATGATTCAATTCATGATTCATGATTCAATTCATGATTCATGATTCAATGCATGATTCAATTCTTGATTCAATTCATAATTCAATTAATGATTCATGATTCAATTCATGAGTCGATTCATGATTCATGATTCATGATTCGATTCATGATTCATGATTTAATTCATGATTAATGATTTGATTCATGATGAAATTTTTAATTCATGATTCGATTCATGATTCATGATTAAATTTATGATTCATGATTTATGATTCAATTCATTATTTATTTCATGATTCATGATTCGATTCATGATTCATGATTCAATTCAGGATTTATGATTCAATTCATGATTCATTTCATGATTCATTTCATGATTCATGATTCGATTTATGATTCATGATTCAATTCATGATGCATGATTCTATTCGTGATTCATGATTCAATTCATGATTCATGATTCATTTCATGATTCATTTCATGATTCATTTCATGATTCATGATTCCTGATTCAATTCATGATTCATGATTCATGATTCGATTCATGATTTATGATTCAATTCATGATTCATGATTCGATTCATGATTCATGATTAAATTCATGATTCATGATTTATGATTCAATTCATGGTTCATAAATCTTTATTCAATTCATGATTTATTTCATGATTCATGATTCGATTCATGATTCATGATTTATGATTCAATTCATGATTCAATTCATGATTTATTTCATAATTCATGATTCGATTCATGATTCATGATTCATGATTCAATTCATGATTCAATTCATGATTTATGATTCAATTCATGATTCATGATTCATGATTTAATTCCTGATTCATGATTCATGATTCGATTTATAATTCATGATTCAATTCATGATGCATGATTCAATTCGTGATTCATGATTCAATTCATGATTCATGATTCATTTCATGATTCATGATTCCTGATTCAATTCATGATTCATGAGTCAATTCATAATTCATGATTCATTTCATGATTCATGATTCAATTCATGATTCAATTCATGATTCAATTCATGATTCAATTTATGATTCATAATTCATGATTCAATTCATGATTCAATTTATGATTCATGATTCATGATTCAATTCATGATTCATGATTCATGATTCGATTCATGATTCATGATTCAATTCATGATTCATGATTCAATTCATGATTCGTGATTCATGATTCAATTCATGATTCATGATTCAATTCATGATTCATGAATCAATGCATGATTCAATTCTTGATTCAATTCATAATTCAATACATGATTCATGATTCGATTCATGATTCATGTTTGAATTCATGATTCAATTCATGATTCATGATTTATTTCATGATTCATGATTCAATTCATGATTCATGAATCAATTCTTGATTTATGATTCATGTTTCATGATTCAATTCATGATACATGATTCAATTCATGATTCATGATTCATTTCATGATTCATGATTCAATTCATGATTCGATTCATGATTCATGAGTCAATTCATAAATTCATGATTCGATTCATGATTCATGATTCAATTCTTGATTCATGATTCATGATTTGAATTATGATTCATGATTAAATTCATGATTCATGATTTATGATTCAATTCATGATTCATGATTTATTTCATGATTCAATTCATGGTTCATGAATCTTGATTCAATTCATGATTTATTTCATGATTCATGATTCGATTCATGATTCATGATTCAATTCATGATTCAATTCATGATTTATGATTCAATTCATGATTCATGATTCATGATTTAATTCATGATTCATGATTCATGATTCGATTTATAATTCATGATTCAATTCATGATGCATGATTCAATTTGTGATTCATGATTTAATTCAAGATTCATTTCATGATTCATTTCATGATTCATGATTCAATTCATGATTTATGAGTCAATTCATGATTCATGATTCATTTCATGATCCATGATTTAATTCATGATTCAATTCATGATTTAATTTATGATTCATAATTCATGATTCAATTCATGATTCAATTCATGATTCATGATTCATGATTCAATTCATGATTCATGATTCAATTCATGATTCATGATTCAATGCATGATTCAATTCTTGATTCAATTCATAATTCAATTAATGATTCATGATTCAATTCATGATTCGATTCATGATTCATGATTCGATATATGATTCATGATTAAATTCATGATTCATAATTTATGATTCAATTCATGATTCATGATTCATGATTCAATTCATGATTCGATTCATGATTCATGATTTAATTCATGATTCATGATTTAATTCATGATTCATGATTTGATTCATGATTCATGATTCAATTTTTAATTTATGATTCGATTCATGATTCATGATTCAATTTATGATTCATGATTTATGATTCAATTCGTTATTTATTTCATGATTCATGATTCGATTTATGATTCATGATTCAAAATTCAATTCATGATTCAATTCAGGATTTATGATTCAATTCATGATTCATGATTCATTTCATGATTCATTTCATGATTCGATTTATGATTTATGATTCAATTCATGATGCATGATTCAATTCAAGATTCATGATTCAATTCATGATTCATGATTCATTTCATGATTCATTTCATGATTCATGATACCTGATTCAATTCATGATTCATGATTCAATTCATGATTCATGATTCATTTCATGATTCATGATTCAATTCATGATTCGATTCATGATTTATGATTCAATTCATGATTCATGATTCGATTCATGATTCATGATTTTATTCATGATTCATGATTTATTTCATGATTCAATTCATGGTTCATGAATCTTGATTCAATTCATGATTTATTTCATGATTCATGATTCATGATTTGATTCATGATTCATGATTCATGATTCAATTCATGATTCAATTCATGATTTATTTCATAATTCATGATTCGATTCATGATTCATGATTCATGATTCAATTCATGATTCAATTCATGATTTATGATTCAATTCATGATTCATGATTCATGATTTAATTCCTGATTCGATTCATGATTCATGATTCAATTCATGATTCGATTCATGATTCATGATTCGATTCATGATTCATGATTTAATTCATGATTCATGATTTGATTCATGATTCAATTTTTAATTCATGATTCGATTCATGATTCATGATTCAATTTATGATTCATGATTTATGATTCAATTCATTATTTATTTCATGATTCATGATTCGATTCATGATTCATGATTCAATTCAGGATTTATGATTCAATTCATGATTCATGATTCATTTCATGATTCATTTCATGATTCATGATTCGATTTATGATTCATGATTCAATTCATGATGCATGATTCAATTCGTGATTCATGATTCAATTCATGATTCATGATTCATTTCATGATTCATTTCATGATTCATTTCATGATTCATTTCATGATTCATGATTCCTGATTCAATTCATGATTCATGATTCCTGATTCAATTCATGATTCATGATTCAATTCATGATTCATGATTCATTTCATGATTCATGATTCGATTCATGATTCGATTCATGATTTATGATTCAATTCATGATTCATGATTCGATTCATGATTCATGATTCAATTCATGATTCATAATTTATTTCATGACTCAATTCATGGTTCATGAATCTTGATTCAATTCATGATTTATTTCATGATTCATGATTTGATTCATGATTCATGATTCATGATTCAATTCATGATTCAATTCATGATTTATTTCATGATTCATGATTCGATTCATGATTCATGATTCAATTCTTGATTTATGATTCATGATTCATGATTTAATTCATGATTAATGATTTAATTCATGATTCATGATTCGATTCATGATTCATGATTCAATTCATGATTCATGATTCAATTCTTGAATCATGATTCGAATTATGATTCATGATTAAATTCATGATTCATGATTTATGATTCAATTCATGGTTCATAAATCTTTATTCAATTCATGATTTATTTCATGATTCATGATTCGATTCATGATTCATGATTCATGATTCAATTCATGATTCAATTCATGATTTATTTCATAATTCATGATTCGATTCATGATTCATGATTCAATTCATGATTCAATTCATGATTTATGATTCAATTCATGATTCATGATTCATGATTTAATTCCTGATTCATGATTCATGATTCATGATTCGATTTATAATTCATGATTCAATTCATGATGCATGATTCAATTCGTGATTCATGATTCAATTCATGATTCATGATTCATTTCATGATCCATGATTCCTGATTCAATTCATGATTCATGATTCAATACATAATTCATGATTCATTTCATGATTCATGATTCAATTCATGATTCAATTCATGTATCAATTCATGATTCAATTTATGATTCATAATTCATGATTCAATTCATGATTCAATTTATGATTCATGATTCATGATTCGATTCATGATTCATGATTCAATTCATGATTCATGATTCAATTCATAAATTCGTGATTCATGATTCAATTCATGATTCATGATTCAATTCATGATTCATGAATCAATGCATGATTCAATTCTTGATTCAATTCATAATTCAATTCATGATTCATGATTCGATTCATGATTCATGTTTGAATTCATGATTCAATTCATGATTCCTTTCATGATTCATGATTCAATTCATGATTCATGATTCAATTCTTGATTTATGATTCATGATTCATGATTCAATTCATGATACATGATCCAATTCATGATTCATGATTCATTTCATGATTCATGATTCAATTCATGATTCGATTCATGATTCATGAGTCAATTCATAATGTCATGATTCGATTCATGATTCATGATTCAATTCTTGATTCATGATTCATGATTTGAATTATGATTCATGATTAAATTCATGATTCATGATTTATGATTCAATTCATGATTCATGATTTATTTCATGATTCAATTCATGGTTCATGAATCTTGATTCAATTCATGATTTATTTCATGATTCATGATTCGATTCATGATTCATGATTCAATTCATGATTCAATTCATGATTTATGATTCAATTCATGATTCATGATTCATGATTTAATTCATGATTCATGATTCATGATTCATGATTTAATTCATGATTCATGATTCATGATTCATGATTCGATTTATAATTCATGATTCAATTCATGATGCATGATTCAATTTGTGATTGATGATTTAATTCAAGATTCATTTCATGATTCATGATTCAATTCATGATTTATGAGTCAATTCATGATTCATGATTCATTTCATGATCCATGATTTAATTCATGATTCAATTCATGATTCAATTTATGATTCATAATTCATGATTCAATTCATGATTCAATTCATGATTCATGATTCAATTCATGATTCATGATTCAATTCATGATTCATGATTCAATGCATGATTCAATTCTTGATTCAATTCATAATTCAATTAATGATTCATGATTCAATTCATGAGTCGATTCATGATTCATGATTCATGATTCGATTCATGATTCATGATTTAATTCATGATTAATGATTTGATTCATGATGAAATTTTTAATTCATGATTCGATTCATGATTCATGATTAAATTTATGATTCATGATTTATGATTCAATTCATTATTTATTTCATGATTCATGATTCGATTCATGATTCATGATTCAATTCAGGATTTATGATTCAATTCATGATTCATGATTCATTTCATGATTCATTTCATGATTCATTTCATGATTCATGATTCGATTTATGATTCATGATTCAATTCATGATGCATGATTCTATTCGTGATTCATGATTCAATTCATGATTCATGATTCATTTCATGATTGATTTCATGATTCATTTCATGATTCATGATTCCTGATTCAATTCATGATTCATGATTCATGATTCGATTCATGATTTATGATTCAATTCATGATTCATGATTCGATTCATGATTCATGATTAAATTCATGATTCATGATTTATGATTCAATTCATGGTTCATAAATCTTTATTCAATTCATGATTTATTTCATGATTCATGATTCGATTCATGATTCATGATTCATGATTCAATTCATGATTCAATTCATGATTTATTTCATAATTCATGATTTGATTCATGATTCATGATTCATGATTCAATTCATGATTCAATTCATGATTTATGATTCAATTCATGATTCATGATTCATGATTTAATTCCTGATTCATGATTCATGATTCGATTTATAATTCATGATTCAATTCATGATGCATGATTCAATTCGTGATTCATGATTCAATTCATGATTCATGATTCATTTCATGATTCATGATTCCTGATTCAATTCATGATTCATGAGTCAATACATAATTCATGATTCATTTCATGATTCATGATTCAATTCATGATTCAATTCATGATTCAATTCATGATTCAATTTATGATTCATAATTCATGATTCAATTCATGATTCAATTTATGATTCATGATTCATGATTCAATTCATGATTCATGATTCATGATTCGATTCATGACTCATGATTCAATTCATGATTCATGATTCAATTCATGATTCGTGATTCATGATTCAATTCATGATTCATGATTCAATTCATGATTCATGAATCAATGCATGATTCAATTCTTGATTCAATTCATAATTCAATTCATGATTCATGATTCGATTCATGATTCATGTTTGAATTCATGATTCAATTCATGATTCATGATTCATTTCATGATTCATGATTCAATTCATGATTCATGAATCAATTCTTGATTTATGATTCATGATTCATGATTCAATTCATGATACATGATTCAATTCATGATTCATGATTCATTTCATGATTCATGATTCAATTCATGATTCGATTCATGATTCATGAGTCAATTCATAAATTCATGATTCGATTCATGATTCATGATTCAATTCTTGATTCATGAGTCATGATTTGAATTATGATTCATGATTAAATTCATGATTCATGATTTATGATTCAATTCATGATTCATGATTTATTTCATGATTCAATTCATGGTTCATGAATCTTGATTCAATTCATGATTTATTTCATGATTCATGATTCGATTCATGATTCATGATTCAATTCATGATTCAATTCATGATTTATGATTCAATTCATGATTCATGATTCATGATTTAATTCATGATTCATGATTCATGATTCATGATTCGATTTATAATTCATGATTCAATTCATGATGCATGATTCAATTTGTGATTCATGATTTAATTCAAGATTCATTTCATGATTCATTTCATGATTCATGATTCAATTCATGATTTATGAGTCAATTCATGATTCATGATTCATTTCATGATCCATGATTTAATTCATGATTCAATTCATGATTTAATTTATGATTCATAATTCATGATTCAATTCATGATTCAATTCATGATTCATGATTCATGATTCAATTCATGATTCATGATTCAATTCATGATTCATGATTCAATGCATGATTCAATTCTTGATTCAATTCATAATTCAATTAATGATTCATGATTCAATTCATGATTCGATTCATGATTCATGATTCGATATATGATTCATGATTAAATTCATGATTCATAATTTATGATTCAATTCATGATTCATGATTCATGATTCAATTCATGATTCGATTCATGATTCATGATTTAATTCATGATTCATGATTTAATTCATGATTCATGATTTGATTCATGATTCATGATTCAATTTTTAATTTATGATTCGATTCATGATTCATGATTCAATTTATGATTCATGATTTATGATTCAATTCGTTATTTATTTCATGATTCATGATTCGATTTATGATTCATGATTCAAAATTCAATTCATGATTCAATTCAGGATTTATGATTCAATTCATGATTCATGATTCATTTCATGATTCATTTCATGATTCGATTTATGATTTATGATTCAATTCATGATGCATGATTCAATTCAAGATTCATGATTCAATTCATGATTCATGATTCATTTCATGATTCATTTCATGATTCATGATACCTGATTCAATTCATGATTCATGATTCAATTCATGATTCATGATTCATTTCATGATTCATGATTCAATTCATGATTCGATTCATGATTTATGATTCAATTCATGATTCATGATTCGATTCATGATTCATGATTTTATTCATGATTCATGATTTATTTCATGATTCAATTCATGGTTCATGAATCTTGATTCAATTCATGATTTATTTCATGATTCATGATTCATGATTTGATTCATGATTCATGATTCATGATTCAATTCATGATTCAATTCATGATTTATTTCATGATTCATGATTCGATTCATGATTCATGATTCAATTCTTGATTTATGATTTATGATTCATGATTTAATTCATGATTAATGATTTAATTCAAGATCCATGATTCGATTCATGATTCATGATTCAATTCATGATTCATGATTCAATTCTTGAATCATGATTCATGATTCGAATTATGATTCATGATTAAATTCATGATTCATGATTTATGATTCAATTCATGGTTCATAAATCTTTATTCAATTCATGATTTATTTCATGATTCATGATTTGATTCATGATTCATGATTTATGATTCAATTCATGATTCAATTCATGATTTATTTCATAATTCATGATTCGATTCATGATTCATGATTCAATTCATGATTCAATTCATGATTTATGATTCAATTCATGATTCATGATTTAATTCCTGATTAATGATTCATGATTCATGATTCGATTTATAATTCATGATTCAATTCATGATGCATGATTCAATTCGTGATTCATGATTTAATTCCTGATTAATGATTCATGATTCATGATTCGATTTATAATTCATGATTCAATTCATGATGCATGATTCAATTCGTGATTCATGATTTAATTCCTGATTAATGATTCATGATTCATGATTCGATTTATAATTCATGATTCAATTCATGATTCAATTCATGATTCATGATTCATGATTCAATTCATGATTCATGATTCAATTCATGATTCATGATTCAATGCATGATTCAATTCTTGATTCAATTCATAATTCAATTAATGATTCATGATTCAATTCATGATTCGATTCATGATTCATGATTCGATATATGATTCATGATTAAATTCATGATTCATAATTTATGATTCAATTCATGATTCATGATTCATGATTCAATTCATGATTCGATTCATGATTCATGATTTAATTCATGATTCATGATTTAATTCATGATTCATGATTTGATTCATGATTCATGATTCAATTTTTAATTTATGATTCGATTCATGATTCATGATTCAATTTATGATTCATGATTTATGATTCAATTCGTTATTTATTTCATGATTCATGATTCGATTTATGATTCATGATTCAAAATTCAATTCATGATTCAATTCAGGATTTATGATTCAATTCATGATTCATGATTCATTTCATGATTCATTTCATGATTCGATTTATGATTTATGATTCAATTCATGATGCATGATTTAATTCAAGATTCATGATTCAATTCATGATTCATGATTCATTTCATGATTCATTTCATGATTCATGATACCTGATTCAATTCATGATTCATGATTCAATTCATGATTCATGATTCATTTCATGATTCATGATTCAATTCATGGTTCGATTCATGATTTATGATTCAATTCATGATTCATGATTCGATTCATGATTCATGATTTTATTCATGATTCATGATTTATTTCATGATTCAATTCATGGTTCATGAATCTTGATTCAATTCATGATTTATTTCATGATTCATGATTCATGATTTGATTCATGATTCATGATTCATGATTCAATTCATGATTCAATTCATGATTTATTTCATGATTCATGATTCGATTCATGATTCATGATTCAATTCTTGATTTATGATTTATGATTCATGATTTAATTCATGATTAATGATTTAATTCAAGATCCATGATTCGATTCATGATTCATGATTCAATTCATGATTCATGATTCAATTCTTGAATCATGATTCATGATTCGAATTATGATTCATGATTAAATTCATGATTCATGATTTATGATTCAATTCATGGTTCATAAATCTTTATTCAATTCATGATTTATTTCATGATTCATGATTTGATTCATGATTCATGATTTATGATTCAATTCATGATTCAATTCATGATTTATTTCATAATTCATGATTCGATTCATGATTCATGATTCAATTCATGATTCAATTCATGATTTATGATTCAATTCATGATTCATGATTTAATTCCTGATTAATGATTCATGATTCATGATTCGATTTATAATTCATGATTCAATTCATGATGCATGATTCAATTCGTGATTCATGATTCAATTCATGATTCATGATTCATTTTATGATTCATTTCATGATTCATGATTCCTGATTCAATTCATGATTCAATACATGATTCATGATTCATTTCATTATTAATGATTCAATTCATGATTCAATTCATGATTCAATTCATGATTCAATTTATGATTCATAATTCATGATTCAATTCATGATTCAATACATGATTCATTTCATTATTAATGATTCAATTCATGATTCAATTCATGATTCAATTCATGATTCAATTTATGATTCATAATTCATGATTCAATTCATGATTCAATTTATGATTCATGATTCATGATTCAATTCATGATTCATGATTCATGATTCGATTCATGATTCATGATTCAATTCATGATTCATGATTAAATTCATGATTCATGATTCGATTCATGATTCATGATTCAATTCATGATTCATGATTCAATTCATGATTCGTGATTCATGATTCATGATTCAATTCATGATTCATGATTCAATTCATGATTCATGATTCAATGCATGATTCAATTCTTGATTCAATTCATAATTCAATACATGATTCATGATTCGATTCATGATTCATGTTTAAATTCATGATTCAATTCATGATTCCTTTCATGATTCATGATTCAATTCTTGATTTATGATTCATGATTCATGATTCAATTCATGATACATGATTCAATTCATGATTCATGATTCATTTCATGATTCATGATTCAATTCATGATTCGATTCAAGATTCATGAGTCAATTCATAAATTCATGATTCGATTCATGATTCATGATTCAATTCTTTATTCATGATTCATGATTTGAATTATGAATCATGATTAAATTCATGATTCATGATTTATGATTCAATTCCTGATTCATGACCCTAGGGTTAGGGTTAGGGTTAGGGGGTTAGGGGGTTAGGGTTAGGGTTAGGGTTAGGGGGTTAGGGTTAGGGGGTTAGGGTTAGGGTTAGGGTTAGGGGTTAGGGTTAGGGTTAGGGGGTTAGGGTTAGGGTTAGGGTTAGGGTTAGGCTTAGGGTTAGGTTACGGTTAGGGGTTAATGGTTAGGAGATAGGGTTAGGGTTGGGGTTAGGGTTAAGGGGTTAGGGTTAGGGTTAGGGTTAGGGTTAGGGGATAGGGGTTAGGGGTTAGGGTTAGGGTTAGGGTTAGGATTAGGGTTAGGTTTAGGGGGTTAGGGGGTTAGGGTTAGGGTTAGGGTTAGGAGGTTAGGGTTAGGGTTAGGCGGTTAGGGTTAGGGTTAGGGTTAGGGTTAGGGGTTAGGGTTAGGGTTAGGGTTAGGGGGTTAGGGTTAGGGTTAGGGTTAGGGGGTTAGGGTTAGGGTTAGGGGTTAGGGTTAGGGTTAGGGTTAGGATTAGGGGTTAGGGTTAGGCTTAGGGTTAGGGTTAGGGGGTTAGGGTTAGGGTTAGGGTTAGGGGGTTAGGGTTAGGGTTAGGGTTTAGGGTTAGGGTTAGGGTTAGGGTTAGGTGTTAGGGTTAGGGTTAGGTGGTTAGGGTTAGGGTTAGGGTTAGGGTTAGAGGTTAGGGTTAGGGTTAGGGTTAGGGGGTTAGGGTTAGGGTTAGAGTTAGGGTTAGGGTTTATGATTCAATTCTTGATTCATGATTCATGATTCAATTCATGTTTCATGATTAAATTCATGATTCATGATTTATGATTTAATTCATGATTCATGATTTATTTCATGATTCATTTCATGATTCATGATACCTGATTCAATTCATGATTCAATTCATGATTCATGATTCATTTCATGATTCATGATTCAATTCATGATTCGATTCATGATTTATGATTCAATTCATGATTCATGATTCGATTCATGATTCATGATTTTATTCATGATTCATGATTTATTTCATGATTCAATTCATGGTTCATGAATCTTGATTCAATTCATGATTTATTTCATGATTCATGATTCATGATTTGATTCATGATTCATGATTCATGATTCAATTCATGATTCAATTCATGATTTATTTCATGATTCATGATTCGATTCATGATTCATGATTCAATTCTTGATTTATGATTTATGATTCATGATTTAATTCATGATTAATGATTTAATTCAAGATCCATGATTCGATTCATGATTCATGATTCAATTCATGATTCATGATTCAATTCTTGAATCATGATTCATGATTCGAATTATGATTCATGATTAAATTCATGATTCATGATTTATGATTCAATTCATGGTTCATAAATCTTTATTCAATTCATGATTTATTTCATGATTCATGATTTGATTCATGATTCATGATTCATGATTCAATTCATGATTCAATTCATGATTTATTTCATAATTCATGATTCGATTCATGATTCATGATTCAATTCATGATTCAATTCATGATTTATGATTCAATTCATGATTCATGATTTAATTCCTGATTAATGATTCATGATTCATGATTCGATTTATACTTCATGATTCAATTCATGATGCATGATTCAATTCGTGATTCATGATTCAATTCATGATTCATGATTCATTTTATGATTCATTTCATGATTCATGATTCCTGATTCAATTCATGATTCAATACATGATTCATGATTCATTTCATTATTAATGATTCAATTCATGATTCAATTCATGATTCAATTCATGATTCAATTTATGATTCATAATTCATGATTCAATTCATGATTCAATACATGATTCATTTCATTATTAATGATTCAATTCATGATTCAATTCATGATTCAATTCATGATTCAATTTATGATTCATAATTCATGATTCAATTCATGATTCAATTTATGATTCATGATTCATGATTCAATTCATGATTCATGATTCATGATTCGATTCATGATTCATGATTCAATTCATGATTCATGATTAAATTCATGATTCATGATTCGATTCATGATTCATGATTCAATTCATGATTCATGATTCAATTCATGATTCGTGATTCATGATTCATGATTCAATTCATGATTCATGATTAAATTCATGATTCATGATTCAATGCATGATTCAATTCTTGATTCAATTCATAATTCAATACATGATTCATGATTCGATTCATGATTCATGTTTAAATTCATGATTCAATTCATGATTCCTTTCATGATTCATGATTCAATTCTTGATTTATGATTCATGATTCATGATTCAATTCATGATACATGATTCAATTCATGATTCATGATTCATTTCATGATTCATGATTCAATTCATGATTCGTGATTCATGATTCATGAGTCAATTCATGATTCATGATTAAATTCATGATTCATGTTTAAATTCATGATTCAATTCATGATTCCTTTCATGATTCATGATTCAATTCTTGATTTATGATTCATGATTCATGATTCAATTCATGATACATGATTCAATTCATGATTCATGATTCATTTCATGATTCATGATTCAATTCATGATTCGATTCAAGATTCATGAGTCAATTCATAAATTCATGATTCGATTCATGATTCATGATTCAATTCTTTATTCATGATTCATGATTTGAATTATGAATCATGATTAAATTCATGATTCATGATTTATGATTCAATTCCTGATTCATGACCCTAGGGTTAGGGTTAGGGTTAGGGGGTTAGGGGGTTAGGGTTAGGGTTAGGGTTAGGGGGTTAGGGTTAGGGGGTTAGGGTTAGGGTTAGGGTTAGGGGTTAGGGTTAGGGTTAGGGGGTTAGGGTTAGGGTTAGGGTTAGGGTTAGGGTTAGGGTTAGGTTACAGTTAGGGGTTAATGGTTAGGAGATAGGGTTAGGGTTGGGGTTAGGGTTAAGGGGTTAGGGTTAGGGTTAGGGGATAGGGGTTAGGGGTTAGGGTTAGGGTTAGGGTTAGGATTAGGGTTAGGTTTAGGGGGTTAGTTGGTTAGGGTTAGGGTTAGGGTTAGGAGGTTAGGGTTAGGGTTAGGCGGTTAGGGTTAGGGTTAGGGTTAGGGTTAGGGGTTAGGGTTAGGGTTAGGGTTAGGGGGTTAGGGTTAGGGTTAGGGTTAGGGGGTTAGGGTTAGGGTTAGGGGTTAGGGTTAGGGTTAGGGTTAGGATTAGGGGTTATGGTTAGGCTTAGGGTTAGGGTTAGGGGGTTAGGGTTAGGG
>JAVHZZ010000002.1:178650551-178653051 GCA_036250195.1 Mixophyes australis | reverse complement strand
GGGTTAGGGTTAGGGGGTTAGGGTTAGGGTTAGGGTTTAGGGTTAGGGTTAGGGTTAGGGTTAGGTGTTAGGGTTAGGGTTAGGGTTAGGGTTAGGGGTTAGGGTTAGGGTTAGGGTTAGGGGGTTAGGGTTAGGGGGTTAGGGTTATGGTTAGGGTTCATGATTCAATTCTTGATTCATGATTCATGATTCGATTCCTGTTTCATGATTAAATTCATGATTCATGATTTATGATTTAATTCATGATTCATGATTTATTTCATGATTCAATTCATGATTTATTTCATGAATCATGATTCGATTAATGATTCATGAATCATAATTCAATTCATGATTCATGAATCATGATTCGATTCATGATTCATGAATCATAATTCAATTCATGATTCATGAATCATGATTCAATTCATGATTCATGTTTCAATTCATGATTTAATTCTTGATTCAATGCATGATTCATGATTCATTTCATGATTAATTTCATGATTTATGATTCAATTCATGATTCATGATTCATGATTCGATTCATGATTCATGATTCATTTTATGATTCATGATTCATGATTTAATTCATGATTTGTGATTCATGATTCAATTCATGATTCATGATTCATAATTCAATTCATGATTCATGATTCATAATTCAATTCATGATTCATGATTCATGATTCGATTCATGATTCATGCTTCAATTCATGATTCATGATTTATGATTCAATTCATGATTCATGATTTGATTCATGATTCGTGATTCAATTCATGATTCATGATTCAATTCATAATTCATGAATTATGATTCAATGCATGATTTATGATTCAATTCATGATTCATGTTTGAATTCATTATTCAATTCATGATTCATGATTCAGTTCATGATTCATGATTCATGATTCATTTCATGATTCATTTCATGATTTATGATTCAATTCATAATTCATGATTCATGATTCCATTCATGATTTGTGATTCATGATTCAATTCATGATTCATAATTCAATTCATGATTTGTGATTCATGATTCGATTCATGTTTGATGATTCGATTCATGATTCAAGATTCGATTCATGATTCATGATTCAATTCATAATTCATGTTTTTAATTATGATTCAATTCATAATTCATGTTTTTAATTATGATTCAATTCATGATTCATGTTTTAATTCATGATTCATGATTCAATTCATGATTCAATTCATGATTCATGATTCAATTTATGATTCATGATTCTTAATTCATGATTCAATTCATGATTCATGATTCAATTTATGATTCATGATTCAAAATTCATGATTCAATTCCTGATTCAATTCATAATTCAATTCATGATTCAATTCATAATTCAATTCATGATTCATGATTCAATTCATAATTCAATTCATGATTCAATGCATGATTCATGATTCAATTCATGATTCATGTTTGAATTCATTATTCAATTCATGATTCATGATTCAATTCATGATTCATGATTCAATTCATGATTCATGACTCATGATTCAATTCATGATTCATGATTCATGATTCGATTCATGATTCATGCTTCAATTCATGATTCATGATTTATGATTCAATTCATGATTCATGATTTGATTCATGAATCATGATTCAATTCATGATTCATGATTCATGATTCAATGCATGATTTATGATTCAATTCATGATTGATGTTTGAATTCATTATTCAATTCATGATTCATGATTCAATTCATGATTCATGATTCATGATTCAATTCATAATTCATGATTCGATTCATGATTCATAATTCATGATTCAATTCATGATTCATGATTCAATTCATAATTCATGAATTATGATTCAATGCATGATTTATGATTCAATTCATGATTCATGTTTGAATTCATTATTCAATTCATGATTCATGATTCAATTCATGATTCATGATTCAATTCACAATTCATGATTCATGATTCAATTCATAAATCATGATTCGATTCATGATTCATAATTCATGATTCAATTCAAGATTCATGATTCAGTTCATGATTCATGATTCAATTCATGATTCATGATTCATTTCATGATTCATTTCATGATTTATGATTCAATTCATAATTCATGATTCATGATTCCATTCATGATTTGTGATTCATGATTCAATTCATGATTCATAATTCAATTCATGATTTGTGATTCTTGATTCGATTCATGTTTGATGATTCGATTCATGATTCAAGATTCGATTCATGATTCATGATTCAATTCATAATTCATGTTTTAAATCATGATTCAATTCATGATTCATGTTTTAATTCATGATTCATGATTCAATTCATGATTCAATTCATGATTCATGATTCAATTTATGATTCATGATTCTTAATTCATGATTCAATTCATGATTTATGATTCGATTTATGATTCATGATTCAATTCATAATTCATGTTTTAAATCATGATTCAATTCATGATTCATGATTTGATTCATGATTCATGATTCGATTCATGATTTATGATTCATGATTCAATTCATGATTCA
>JAVHZZ010000002.1:178638051-178640551 GCA_036250195.1 Mixophyes australis | reverse complement strand
GGTTAGGGGGTTAGGGTTAGGGTTAGGAGTAGGGGTAGGGTTAGGGTTAGGGGGTTAGGGTTAGGGTTAGGGTTAGGGAGTTAGGGTTAGGGTTAGGGGGTTAGGGTTAGGGGTTAGGGTTAGGGTTAGGGTTAGTGTTAGGGTTAGGGCTAGGAATAGGGTTAGGGTTAGGGTTAGGATTAGGGTTAGGGTTTGGGTTAGGGGTTAGGGTTAGGATTAGGGTTAAAGGTTAGGGTTAGGGTTAGGGGGTTAGGGTTAGGGTTAGGGGGTTAGGGTTAGGGTTTGGGGTTAGGGTTAGGGCTAGGGTTAGGGGTTAGGGGTTAGAATTAGGGTTAGGGGGTTAGGGTTAGGGTTAGGGGTATAGGGTTAGGGTTAGGGGTATAGGGTTAGGGTTAGGGTTAAGGTTAGGGTTAGGGTTAGGGTTAGGGTTAGGGGGTTAGGGTTAGGGTTAGGGGTTAGGGTTAGGGTTGGAGATAGGGTTAGGGTTAGGATTAGGGGTTACGGTTAGGGTTAGGGTTAGGGTTTGTGTTAGGGTTAAGGTTAGGGTTAGGGTTAGGGTTAGGGTTAGGGGTTAGAGTTAGGGTTAGGGTTAGGGTTAGGGGGTTAGGGTTAGGGTTAGGGCTAGGGGGTTAGGGTTAGGGGTATAGGGTTAGGGTTAGGGTTAAGGTTAGGGTTAGGGTTAGGGTTTGGGGTTAGGGTTAGGGTTAAGGTTAGGGGTTAGGGGTTAGGGTTAGGGTTAGAGTTAAGGGGTTAGGGTTAGGGTTAGGGGTTAGGGTTAGGGTTAGGGTTAAGAGGTTAGGGTTAGGGTTAGGGTTAAAGGGTTAGGGTAAGGGTTAGGGGTTAGGGTTAGGGTTTGGGTTAGGGGGTTAGGGTTAGGGTTAGGGGGTTAGGGTTAGGGTTAGGGTTAGGGAGTTAGGGTTAGGGTTAGGGGGTTAGGGTTAGGGGTTAGGGTTAGGGTTAGGGTTAGGGGGTTAGGGTTAGGGGGTTAGGGTTAGGGTTAGGGTTAGGGGTTAGGGTTAGGGTTAGGGTTAGGGTTAGGGGGTTAGGGTTAGGGTTAGGCAGTTAGGGTTAGGGTTAGGGTTAGGGGGTTAGGGTTAGGGTTTAGGGGTTAGGGTTAGGGTTAGGGTTAGGTTTAGGGGTTAGGGTTAGGGTTGGGTTTTGGGTTAGGGTTAGGGGGTTAGGGGGTTAGGGTTAGGGTTGGGTTTTGGGTTAGGGTTAGGGTTAGGGTTTATTGTTAGGGTTAGGGTTAGGGTTAGGGGTTAGGGTTAGGGTTAGGGTTAGGGTTAGGGGTTAGGGTTAGAGTTAGGGTTAGGGTTAGGGTTGGGGTTAGGGGGTTAGGGTTAGGGGGTTAGGGTTAGGGGTTAGGGTTAGGGGGTTAGGGTTAGGGGGTTAGGGTTAGGGTTAGGGGTAGGGTTACGGTTAGGAGTTAGGGTTAGGGTTAGGGGTTAAAGTTAGGGTTAGGGTTAGGGTTAGGGGTCAGGTGTTAGGGTTAGGGTTAGTGGGTTAGGGTTAGGGTTAGGGGGTTAGGGTTAGGAGTAGGGGTAGGGTTAGGGTTAGGGTTAGGGGGTTAGGGTTAGGGTTAGGGTTAGGGAGTTAGGGTTAGGGTTAGGGGGTTAGGGTTAGGGGTTAGGGTTAGGGGGTTAGGGTTAGGGTTAGGGGGTTAGGGTTAGGGTTAGGGTTAGGGGTTAGGGTTAGGGTTAGGGTTAGGGTTTGGCAGTTAGGGTTAGGGTTAGGGTTAGGGGGTTAGGGTTAGTTTTAGGGTTAGGGTTAGGGTTTGGGATTAGGGTTAGGGTTAGGGTTTAGGGGTTAGGGTTAGGGTTAGGGTTAGGGTTGGGGTTTGGGTTAGGGTTAGGGGGTTAGGGGGTTAGTGTTCGGGGGTTTGGGTTAGGGTTAGGGTTAGGGTTATGGTTAGGGTTAGGGTTTATTGTTAGGGTTAGGGTTAGGGTTAGGGGTTAGGGTTAGGGTTAGGCTTAGGGTTAGGGTTAGGGTTAGGGTTAGGGTTAGGGTTAAAGGTTAGGGTTAGGGTTAGGGTTAGTGGGTTAGGGTTAGGGTTAGGGAGTTAGGGTTTGGGGTTAGGGTTAGGGCTAGGGTTAGGGGTTAGAATTAGGGTTAGGGGTTAGGGTTAGGGTTAGGGGTTAAGGTTAGGGTTAGGGTTAGGGTTAGGGGTTAGGGGTAGGGTTAGGGGGTTAGGGTTAGGGTTAGGGGTTAGGGTTAGGGTTAGGGTTGGAGATAGGGTTAGGGTTAGGGTTAGGATTAGGGGTTAAGGTTAGGGTTAGGGTTTGTGTTAGGGTTAAGGTTAGGGTTAGGGTTAGGGTTAGGGGTTAGAGTTAGGATTAGGGTTAGGGGGTTAGGGTTAGGGTTAGGGCTAGGGGGTTAGGGTTAGGGTTAGGGGTATAGGGTTAGGGTTAGGGTTAAGGTTAGGGTTAGGGTTAGGGTTTGGGGTTAGGGTTAGGGTTAAGGTTAGGGGTTAGGGTTAGGGTTAAGGGGTTAGGGTTAGGGT
>JAVHZZ010000002.1:178633410-178637851 GCA_036250195.1 Mixophyes australis | reverse complement strand
GGGTAAGGTTAGGGTTACGGGGTTAGGGTTAGGTTTAGGGTTAGGGATAGGGGTTAGTGTTAGGGTTAGGGGGTTAGGGTTAGGGTTAGGGGGTTAGGGGGTTAGGGTTAGGGTTAGGTTTAGGGTTAAGTGGTTAGGGTTAGGGTTAGGGTTAGGGGTTAGGGTTAGGGTTAGGGTTGGGGGGTTAGGGTTAGGGTTAGGGTTAGGGGGTTAGGGTTAGGGTTATGGGGTTAGGGTTAGGGTTAGGATTAGAGGTTAGGGTTAGGGTTAGGGTTTGGGGTTAGAGTTAAGGTTAGGGTTAGGGGTTAGGGGTTAGGGTTAGGGTTAGGGTTAGGGTTAAGGGGTTAGGGTTAGGGTTAAGGTTAGGGTTAGGGGTTAGGGTTAGGGTTAGGGTTAGGGTTAGGCTTAAGGTTAGGGTTAGGGTTAGGGTTAGGGTTAGGGTTAGGGGGTTAGGGTTAGGGTTAAGGTTAGGGTTAGGGGTTAGGGTTAGGGTTAGGCTTAAGGTTAGGGTTAGGGTTAGGGGTTAGGGTTAGGGTTAGGGTTAGGGTTAGGCTTAAGGTTAGGGTTAGGGTTAAGGTTAGGCTTAAGGTTAGGGTTAGGGTTAAGGTTAGGGGTTAGGGTTAGGGTTAAGGGGTTAGGGTTAGGGTTAGGGGGTTAGGGTTATGGTTAGGATTAGGGTTAGGGTTAAGGGGTTAGGGTTAAGGTTAGGGTTAGGGGTTAGTGTTAGGGTTACGGTTAGGGTTAGGGGTTAGGGTTAGGGTTAGGGTTAGGGTTAGGGTTAGGGGGTTAGGGTTAGGGTTATGGGGTTAGGGTTAGGGTTAGGATTAGAGGTTAGGGTTAGGGTTAGGGTTTGGGGTTAGAGTTAAGGTTAGGGTTAGGGTTAGGGGTTAGGGTTAGGGTTAGGGTTAGGGTTAAGGGGTTAGGGTTAGGGTTAAGGTTAGGGTTAGGGGTTAGGGTTAGGATTAGGGTTAGGGTTAGGGTTAAGGGTTAGGGCTAGGGTTAGGGTTAGGGGGTTAGGGTTAGGGGGTTAGGGGGTTAGGGTTAGGGTTATGGGGTTAGGGTTAGGGTTAGGGTTAGGGTTAGGGGTTAGTGTTAGGGTTAAGGTTAGGGGGTTAGGGGGTTAGGGTTAGGGGTTAGGTTTAGGGTTAAGTGGTTAGGGTTAGGGTTAGGGGTTAGGGTTAGGGTTAGGGTTGGGGGGTTAGGGTTAGGTTTAGGGTTAGGGTTAGAGGTTAGGGTTAGGGTTAGGGTTAGGGTTAGAGTTGGGGTTAGGGTTAGGGTTAGGGCTAGGGTTAGGGTTAGGGGGTTAGGGTTAGGGCTAGGGTTAGGGTTAGGGTTATGGGGTTAGGGTTAGGGTTAGGATTAGGGGTTAAAGTTAAGGTTAGGGTTAGGGTTAGGGGTTAGGGGTCAGGGTTAGGGTTAGGGTTAAGGGGTTAGGGTTAGGGTTAGGGTTAAGGTTAGGGTTAGGGGTTAGGGTTAGGATTAGGGTTAGGGTTAGGGGTTAGGGTTAGGGTTAGGGTTAGGGTTAGGGTTAGAGTTAAGGTTAGGGTTAGGGTTAAGGTTAGGGTTTGGGTTAGGGTTTGGGGTTAGGGTTAGGGGTTAGGGGTTTGGATTAGGGTTAGAAGTTAGGGTTAGGGTTAGGGGGTTAGGGTTAGGGTTAGGGGTTAATGTTAGGGTTAGGGTTAGGGTTAGGGGTTAGGGGTTAGGGTTAGGGTTAAGGGTTAGGGTTAGGGTTAGGGGGTTAGGGTTAGGGGTTAGGTTTAGGGTTAAGTGGTTAGGGTTAGGGTTAGGGGTTAGGGTTAGGGTTAGGGTTGGGGGGTTAGGGTTAGGGTTAGGGGGTTAGGGTTAGGGTTATGGGGTTAGGGTTAGGGTTAGGATTAGAGGTTAGGGTTAGGGTTAGGGTTTGGGGTTAGAGTTAAGGTTAGGGTTAGGGGTTAGGGTTAGGGTTAGGGTTAGGGTTAAGGGGTTAGGGTTAGGGTTAAGGTTAGGGTTAGGGGTTAGGGTTAGGGTTAGGGTTAGGGTTAGGCTTAAGGTTAGGGTTAGGGTTAGGGTTAGGGTTAGGGGTTAGGGTTAGGGTTAGGGTTAGGGTTAGGGTTAGGGTTAAGGTTAGGCTTAAGGTTAGGGTTAGGGTTAGGGTTAGGGTTAGGGGTTAGGGTTAGGGTTAGGGTTAGAGTTGGGGTTAGGGTTAAGATTAGGGGTTAGGGGTTAGGGTTAGGGTTAGAAGGTTAAGGTGGGTTAGGGTTAGGGTTAGGGTAAGGGTTAGGGTTAGGGGTTAGGGTTAAGGTTAGGGTTAGGGGGTTAGGGTTAGGTTTAGGGTTAGGGTTAGGGTTAGGGGGTAAGGGTTAGGGTTAGGGTTAAGGGGTTAGGGTTTGGGTTAGGGGGTTAGGGTTATGGTTAGGATTAGGGTTAGGGTTAAGGGGTTAGGGTTAAGGTTAGGGTTAGGGTTTAGTGTTAGAGTTACGGTTAGGGTTACAGGTTAGGGTTAGGGTTAGGGTTAGGGTTAGGGTTAGGGGGTTAGGGTTAGGGTTATGGGGTTAGGGTTAGGGTTAGGATTAGAGGTTAGGGTTAGGGTTAGGGTTTGGGGTTAGAGTTAAGGTTAGGGTTAGGGTTAGGGGTTAGGGGTTAGGGTTAGGGTTAGGGTTAGGGTTAAGGGGTTAGGGTTAGGGTTAAGGTTAGGGTTAGGGGTTAGGGTTAGGATTAGGGTTAGGGTTAGGGTTAGGGGTTAGGGCTAGGGTTAGGGTTAGGGTTAGAGTAAAGGTTAGGGTTAGGGTTAGGGGGTTAGGGTTAGGGTTAGGGTTAGGGTTAGGGTTAGGGGGTTAGGGGCAGGGTTACTGGGTTAGGGTTAGGGTTAGGGTTAGGGGTTAGTGTTAGGGTTAGGGATAGGGGGTTAGGGTTAGGGTTAGGGGGTTAGGGGGTTAGGGTTAGGGGTTAGGTTTAGGGTTAAGTGGTTAGGGTTAGGGTTAGGGTTAGGGGTTAGGGTTAGGGTTAGGGGGTTAGGGTTAGGGTTAGGGGGTTAGGGTTAGGGTTATGGGGTTAGGGTTAGGGTTAGGATTAGAGGTTAGGGTTAGGGTTTGGGGTTAGAGTTAAGGTTAGGGTTAGGGGTTAGGGGTTAGGGTTAGGGTTAGGGTTAGGGTTAAGGGGTTAGGGTTAGTGTTAAGATTAGGGTTAGGGGTTAGGGTTAGGGTTAGGGTTAGGGTTAGGGTTAGGCTTAAGGTTAGGGTTAGGGTTAGGGTTAGGGGTTAGGGTTAGGGTTAGGGTTAGGGTTAGGGTTAGGGTTAAGGTTAGGCTTAAGGTTAGGGTTAGGGTTAGGGTTAGGGGTTAGGGTTAGGGTTAGGGTTAGAGTTGGGGTTAGGGTTAGGATTAGGGGTTAGGGGTTAGGGTTAGGGTTAGGGTTAAGGGGTTAGGGTTAGGTTTAAGGTTAGGGGTTAGGGTTAGGGTTAGGGTAAGGGTTAGGGTTAGGGGTTAGGGTTAAGGTTAGGGTTAGGGGGTTAGGGTTAGGTTTAGGGTTAGGGTTAGGGTTAGGGGGTAAGGGTTAGGGTTAGGGTTAAGGGGTTAGGGTTAGGGTTAGGGGGTTAGGGTTATGGTTAGGATTAGGGTTAGGGTTAAGGGGTTAGGGTTAAGGTTAGGGTTAGGGGTTAGTGTTAGGGTTACGGTTAGGGTTAGGGGTTAGGGTTAGGGTTAGGGTTAGGGTTAGGGGGTTAGGGTTAGGGTTATGGGGTTAGGGTTAGGGTTAGGATTAGAGGTTAGGGTTAGGGTTAGGGTTTGGGGTTAGAGTTAAGGTTAGGGTTAGGGGTTAGGGGTTAGGGTTAGGGTTAGGGTTAGGGTTAAGGGGTTAGGGTTAGGGTTAAGGTTAGGGTTAGGGGTTAGGGTTAGGATTAGGGTTAGGGTTAGGGTTAGGGGTTAGGGGCTAGGGTTAGGGTTAGGGTTAGAGTAAAGGTTAGGGTTAGGGTTAGGGGGTTAGGGTTAGGGTTACGGGGTTAGGGTTAGGGTTAGGGTTAGGGGTTGGTGTTAGGGTTAAGGTTAGGGGGTTAGGGTTAGGGTTAGGGGGTTAGGGGGTTAGGGTTAGGGGTTAGGTTTAGGGTTAAGTGGTTAGGGTTAGGGTTAGGGTTAGGGGTTAGGGTTAGGGTTAGGGTTGGGGGGTTAGGGTTAGGGTTAGAGGTTAGGGTTAGGGTTAGGGTTAGAGTTGGGGTTAGGGTTAGGGTTAGGGCTAGGGTTAGGGTTAGGGGGTTAGGGTTAGGGCTAGGGTTAGGGTTAGGGTTTAGGGTTAGGATTAGGGTTAGGGTAAGGGTTAGGGTTAGGGTTAGAGTTGGGGTTAGGGTTAGGGTTAGGGTTAGGGTTTGGGGTTAGGGTTAGGGTTAGGGCTAGGGTTAGGGTTAGGGTTAGGGTTTAGGGTTAGGATTAGGGTTAGGGTTAGGGTTTGGGGTTAGGGTTAGGGTTAGCTGTT
>JAVHZZ010000002.1:178620910-178628410 GCA_036250195.1 Mixophyes australis | reverse complement strand
GGTTAGGGGGTTAGGGTTAGGGGTTAGGTTTAGGGTTAAGTGGTTAGGGTTAGGGGTTAGGGTTAGGGTTGGGGGGTTAGGGTTAGGTTTAGGGTTAGGGTTAGGGTTAGAGGTTAGGGTTAGGGTTAGGGTTAGGGTTAGAGGTTAGGGTTAGGGTTAGGGTTAGAGTTGGGGTTAGGGTTAGGGTTAGGGCTAGGGTTAGGGTTAGGGGGTTAGGGTTAGGGTTAGGGCTAGGGTTAGGGTTAGGGTTTGGGGTTAGGGTTAGGGCTAGGGTTAGGGTTAGGGTTAGGGTTTAGGGTTAGGATTAGGGTTAGGGTTAGGGTTAGGGTTTGGGGTTAGGGTTAGCTGTTAGGGGTCAGGGTTAGGATTAGGGTTAGGGTTAAGGGGTTAGGGTTAAGGTTAGGCTTAAGGTTAGGGTTAGGGTTAGGGGTTAGGGTTAGGGTTAGGGTTAGAGTTGGGGTTAGGGTTAGGGTTAGGGGTTCTGGGTTAGGGTTAGGGTTAGGGTTAAGGGGTTAGGGTTAGGGTTAAGGTTAGGGGTTAGGGTTAGGGTAAGGGTTAGGGTTAGGGGTTAGGGTTAAGGTTAGGGTTAAGGGGTTAGGGTTAGGTTTAGGGTTAGGGTTAGAGTTAGGGTTAGGTTTTAGGGTTAGGGGTTAGGGTTAGGGTTAGGGTTTGGGGTTAGGGTTAGGGTTAGGGTTAGCGGGTTAGGGTTAGGGGGTAAGGGTTAGGGTTAGGGTTAAAGGGTTAGGGGGTTAGGGTTAGGATTAGGGTTAGGGTTAAGGGGTTAGGGTTAGGGTTAGGGTTAGGGGTTAGTGTTAGGGTTACGTTTAGGGTTAGGGGTTAGGGTAAGGGTGAGTGTTAGGGTTAGGGTTAGAGTTAGGGGGTTAGGGTTAGGGTTATGGGGTTAGGGTTAGGGTTAGGATTAGGGGTTAGGGTTAGAATTAGGGTTTGGGGTTAAGGTTAGGGTTAGGGTTAGGGGTTAGGGGTTAGGGTTAGGGTTAGGGTTAGGGTTAAGGGGTTAGGGTTAGGGTTAAGGTTAGGGTTAGGGGTTAGGGTTAGGATTAGGGTTAGGGTTAGGGTTAGGGTTAAGGGGTTAGGGTTAGGGGGTTTGGGTTATGGTTAGGATTAGGGTTAGGGTTAAGGGGTTAGGGTTAGGGTTAGGGTTAGGGTTAGAGGTTAGGGACATTTTAGGGTTAGGGTTAGGGTTAGGGTTAGGGTTAAGGTTAGGGTTAGGGGTTAGGGTTAGGATTAGGGTTAGTGTTAGGGTTAGGGTTAGGGTTAGGATTAGGGGTTAGGGTTAGGGTTAGGGTTTGGGGTTAGAGTTAAAGTTAGGGTTAGGGTTAGGGGTTAGGGGTTAGGGTTAGGGTTAGGGTTAGGGTTAAGTGGTTAAGGGGTTAGGGTTAGGGTTAGGGTTAAGGTTAGGGTTAGGGGTTAGGGTTAGGATTAGGGTTAGGGTTAGGCGTTAGGGTTAGGGTTAGGGTTAGAGTTAAGGTTAGGGTTAGGGTTAGGGTTAGGGGGTTAGGGTTAGGGTTTGGGTTAGTGGGTTAGGGTTAGGGTTAGGGTTAGGGGTTAGTGTTAGGGTTAGGGTTAGGGTTAGGGGGTTAGGGGGTTAGGGTTAGGGGGTTAGGGGGTTAGGGTTAGGGGTTAGGTTTAGGGTTAAGTGGTTAGGGTTAGGGTTAGGTTTAGGGTTAGGGTTAGAGTTAGGGTTAGGGTTTAGGGTTAGGGGTTAGGGTTAGGGTTAGGGTTTGGGGTTAGGGTTAGGGTTAGGATTAGGGTTAGGGTTAAGGGGTTAGGGTTAAGGTTAGGCTTAAGGTTAGGGTTAGGGTTAGGGGTTAGGGTTAGGGTTAGGGTTAGAGTTGGTTTTAGGGTTAGGGTTAGGGGTTCTGGGTTAGGATTAGAGGTTAGGGTTAGGGTTAGGGTTTGGGGTTAGAGTTAAGGTTAGGGTTAGGGTTAGGGGTTAGGGGTTAGGGTTAGGGTTAGGGTTAAGGGGTTAGGGTTAGGGTTAGGGTTAGGGGTTAGGGGTTAGGGTTAGGGTTAGGGTTAAGGGGTTAGGGTTAGGGTTAGGGTTAGGGTTAGGGTTAGGGTTAAGGTTAGGGTTAGGGGTTAGGGTTAGGATAAGGGTTAGGGTTAGGGTTAGGGGTTAGGGCTAGGGTTAGGGTTAGGGTTAGAGTAAAGGTTAGGGTTAGGGTTAGGGGGTTAGGGTTAGGGTTACGGGGTTAATGTTAGGGTTAGGGTTAGGGTTAGGGGTTAGTGTTAGGGTTAAGGTTAGGGGGTTAGGGTTAGGGTTAGGGGGTTAGGGGGTTAGGGTTAGGGGTTAGGTTTAGGGTTAAGTGGTTAGGGTTAGGGGTTAGGGTTAGGGTTGGGGGGTTAGGGTTAGGTTTCGGGTTAGGGTTAGGGTTAGAGGTTAGGGTTAGGGTTAGGGTTAGGGTTAGGGTTAGAGGTTAGGGTTAGGGTTAGGGTTAGAGTTGGGGTTAGGGTTAGGGTTAGGGCTAGGGTTAGGGTTAGGGGGTTAGGGTTAGGGCTAGGGTTAGGGTTAGGGTTTGGGGTTAGGGTTAGGGTTAGAGGTTAGGGTTAGGGTTAGGGTTAGGGTTAGAGGTTAGGGTTAGGGTTAGGGTTAGAGTTGGGGTTAGGGTTAGGGTTAGGGCTAGGGTTAGGGTTAGGGGGTTAGGGTTAGGGTTAGGGCTAGGGTTAGGGTTAGGGTTTGGGGTTAGGGTTAGGGCTAGGGTTAGGGTTAGGGTTAGGGTTTAGGGTTAGGATTAGGGTTAGGGTTAGGGTTAGGGTTTGGGGTTAGGGTTAGGGTTAGCTGTTAGGGGTCAGGGTTAGGATTAGGGTTAGGGTTAAGGGGTTAGGGTTAAGGTTAGGCTTAAGGTTAGGGTTAGGGTTAGGGGTTAGGGTTAGGGTTAGGGTTAGAGTTGGGGTTAGGGTTAGGGTTAGGGGTTCTGGGTTAGGGTTAGGGTTAGGGTTAAGGGGTTAGGGTTAGGGTTAAGGTTAGGGGTTAGGGTTAGGGTAAGGGTTAGGGTTAGGGGTTAGGGTTAAGGTTAGGGTTAAGGGGTTAGGGTTAGGTTTAGGGTTAGGGTTAGAGTTAGGGTTAGGTTTTAGGGTTAGGGGTTAGGGTTAGGGTTAGGGTTTGGGGTTAGGGTTAGGGTTAGGGTTAGCGGGTTAGGGTTAGGGGGTAAGGGTTAGGGTTAGGGTTAAAGGGTTAGGGGGTTAGGGTTAGGATTAGGGTTAGGGTTAAGGGGTTAGGGTTAGGGTTAGGGTTAGGGGTTAGTGTTAGGGTTACGTTTAGGGTTAGGGGTTAGGGTAAGGGTGAGTGTTAGGGTTAGGGTTAGAGTTAGGGGGTTAGGGTTAGGGTTATGGGGTTAGGGTTAGGGTTAGGATTAGGGGTTAGGGTTAGAATTAGGGTTTGGGGTTAAGGTTAGGGTTAGGGTTAGGGGTTAGGGGTTAGGGTTAGGGTTAGGGTTAGGGTTAAGGGGTTAGGGTTAGGGTTAAGGTTAGGGTTAGGGGTTAGGGTTAGGATTAGGGTTAGGGTTAGGGTTAGGGTTAAGGGGTTAGGGTTAGGGGGTTTGGGTTATGGTTAGGATTAGGGTTAGGGTTAAGGGGTTAGGGTTAGGGTTAGGGTTAGGGTTAGAGGTTAGGGACATTTTAGGGTTAGGGTTAGGGTTAGGGTTAGGGTTAAGGTTAGGGTTAGGGGTTAGGGTTAGGATTAGGGTTAGTGTTAGGGTTAGGGTTAGGGTTAGGATTAGGGGTTAGGGTTAGGGTTAGGGTTTGGGGTTAGAGTTAAAGTTAGGGTTAGGGTTAGGGGTTAGGGGTTAGGGTTAGGGTTAGGGTTAGGGTTAAGTGGTTAAGGGGTTAGGGTTAGGGTTAGGGTTAAGGTTAGGGTTAGGGGTTAGGGTTAGGATTAGGGTTAGGGTTAGGCGTTAGGGTTAGGGTTAGGGTTAGAGTTAAGGTTAGGGTTAGGGTTAGGGTTAGGGGGTTAGGGTTAGGGTTTGGGTTAGTGGGTTAGGGTTAGGGTTAGGGTTAGGGGTTAGTGTTAGGGTTAGGGTTAGGGTTAGGGGGTTAGGGGGTTAGGGTTAGGGGGTTAGGGGGTTAGGGTTAGGGGTTAGGTTTAGGGTTAAGTGGTTAGGGTTAGGGTTAGGTTTAGGGTTAGGGTTAGAGTTAGGGTTAGGGTTTAGGGTTAGGGGTTAGGGTTAGGGTTAGGGTTTGGGGTTAGGGTTAGGGTTAGGATTAGGGTTAGGGTTAAGGGGTTAGGGTTAAGGTTAGGCTTAAGGTTAGGGTTAGGGTTAGGGGTTAGGGTTAGGGTTAGGGTTAGAGTTGGGGTTAGGGTTAGGGTTAGGGGTTCTGGGTTAGGATTAGAGGTTAGGGTTAGGGTTAGGGTTTGGGGTTAGAGTTAAGGTTAGGGTTAGGGTTAGGGGTTAGGGGTTAGGGTTAGGGTTAGGGTTAAGGGGTTAGGGTTAGGGTTAGGGTTAGGGGTTAGGGGTTAGGGTTAGGGTTAGGGTTAAGGGGTTAGGGTTAGGGTTAGGGTTAGGGTTAGGGTTAGGGTTAAGGTTAGGGTTAGGGGTTAGGGTTAGGATAAGGGTTAGGGTTAGGGTTAGGGGTTAGGGCTAGGGTTAGGGTTAGGGTTAGAGTAAAGGTTAGGGTTAGGGTTAGGGGGTTAGGGTTAGGGTTACGGGGTTAATGTTAGGGTTAGGGTTAGGGTTAGGGGTTAGTGTTAGGGTTAAGGTTAGGGGGTTAGGGTTAGGGTTAGGGGGTTAGGGGGTTAGGGTTAGGGGTTAGGTTTAGGGTTAAGTGGTTAGGGTTAGGGGTTAGGGTTAGGGTTGGGGGGTTAGGGTTAGGTTTAGGGTTAGGGTTAGGGTTAGAGGTTAGGGTTAGGGTTAGGGTTAGGGTTAGGGTTAGAGGTTAGGGTTAGGGTTAGGGTTAGAGTTGGGGTTAGGGTTAGGGTTAGGGCTAGGGTTAGGGTTAGGGGGTTAGGGTTAGGGCTAGGGTTAGGGTTAGGGTTTGGGGTTAGGGTTAGGGTTAGGGTTAGGGTTAGGGTTAGGGTTAGGGTTAGGGTTAGGGTTAGGGTTAGGGTTAGGGTTAGGGTTAGGGTTAGGGTTAGGGTTAGGGTTAGGGTTAGGGTTAGGGTTAGGGTTAGGGTTAGGGTTAGGGTTAGGGTTAGGGTTTAGGGTTAGGATTAGGGTTAGGGTTAGGGTTAGGGTTTGGGGTTAGGGTTAGGGTTAGCTGTTAGGGGTCAGGGTTAGGATTAGGGTTAGGGTTAAGGGGTTAGGGTTAAGGTTAGGCTTAAGGTTAGGGTTAGGGTTAGGGGTTAGGGTTAGGGTTAGGGTTAGAGTTGGGGTTAGGGTTAGGGTTAGGGGTTCTGGGTTAGGGTTAGGGTTAGGGTTAAGGGGTTAGGGTTAGGGTTAAGGTTAGGGGTTAGGGTTAGGGTAAGGGTTAGGGTTAGGGGTTAGGGTTAAGGTTAGGGTTAAGGGGTTAGGGTTAGGTTTAGGGTTAGGGTTAGAGTTAGGGTTAGGTTTTAGGGTTAGGGGTTAGGGTTAGGGTTAGGGTTTGGGGTTAGGGTTAGGGTTAGGGTTAGCGGGTTAGGGTTAGGGGGTAAGGGTTAGGGTTAGGGTTAAAGGGTTAGGGGGTTAGGGTTAGGATTAGGGTTAGGGTTAAGGGGTTAGGGTTAGGGTTAGGGTTAGGGGTTAGTGTTAGGGTTACGTTTAGGGTTAGGGGTTAGGGTAAGGGTGAGTGTTAGGGTTAGGGTTAGAGTTAGGGGGTTAGGGTTAGGGTTATGGGGTTAGGGTTAGGGTTAGGATTAGGGGTTAGGGTTAGAATTAGGGTTTGGGGTTAAGGTTAGGGTTAGGGTTAGGGGTTAGGGGTTAGGGTTAGGGTTAGGGTTAGGGTTAAGGGGTTAGGGTTAGGGTTAAGGTTAGGGTTAGGGGTTAGGGTTAGGATTAGGGTTAGGGTTAGGGTTAGGGTTAGGGTTAAGGGGTTAGGGTTAGGGGGTTTGGGTTATGGTTAGGATTAGGGTTAGGGTTAAGGGGTTAGGGTTAGGGTTAGGGTTAGGGTTAGAGGTTAGGGACATTTTAGGGTTAGGGTTAGGGTTAGGGTTAGGGTTAAGGTTAGGGTTAGGGGTTAGGGTTAGGATTAGGGTTAGTGTTAGGGTTAGGGTTAGGGTTAGGATTAGGGGTTAGGGTTAGGGTTAGGGTTTGGGGTTAGAGTTAAAGTTAGGGTTAGGGTTAGGGGTTAGGGTTAGGGTTAGGGTTAGGGTTAGGGTTAAGTGGTTAAGGGGTTAGGGTTAGGGTTAGGGTTAAGGTTAGGGTTAGGGGTTAGGGTTAGGATTAGGGTTAGGGTTAGGCGTTAGGGTTAGGGTTAGAGTTAAGGTTAGGGTTAGGGTTAGGGTTAGGGGGTTAGGGTTAGGGTTTGGGTTAGTGGGTTAGGGTTAGGGTTAGGGTTAGGGGTTAGTGTTAGGGTTAGGGTTAGGGTTAGGGGGTTAGGGGGTTAGGGTTAGGGGGTTAGGGGGTTAGGGTTAGGGGTTAGGTTTAGGGTTAAGTGGTTAGGGTTAGGGTTAGGTTTAGGGTTAGGGTTAGAGTTAGGGTTAGGGTTTAGGGTTAGGGGTTAGGGTTAGGGTTAGGGTTTGGGGTTAGGGTTAGGGTTAGGGTTAGCGGGTTAGGGTTAGGGGGTAAGGGTTAGGGTTAGGGTTAAAGGGTTAGGGGGTTAGGGTTAGGATTAGGGTTAGGGTTAAGGGGTTAGGGTTAGGGTTAGGGTTAGGGGTTAGTGTTAGGGTTACGTTTAGGGTTAGGGGTTAGGGTAAGGGTGAGTGTTAGGGTTAGGGTTAGAGTTAGGGGGTTAGGGTTAGGGTTATGGGGTTAGGGTTAGGGTTAGGATTAGGGGTTAGGGTTAGAATTAGGGTTTGGGGTTAAGGTTAGGGTTAGGGTTAGGGGTTAGGGGTTAGGGTTAGGGTTAGGGTTAGGGTTAAGGGGTTAGGGTTAGGGTTAAGGTTAGGGTTAGGGGTTAGGGTTAGGATTAGGGGTTAGGGTTAGGGTTAGGGTTTGGGGTTAGAGTTAAAGTTAGGGTTAGGGTTAGGGGTTAGGGTTAGGGTTAGGGTTAGGCTTAAGGTTAGGGTTAGGGTTAGGGTTAGGGGTTAGGGTTAGGGTTAGGATTAGGGTTAGGGTTAAGGGGTTAGGGTTAAGGTTAGGCTTAAGGTTAGGGTTAGGGTTAGGGGTTAGGGTTAGGGTTAGGGTTAGAGTTGGGGTTAGGGTTAGGGTTAGGGGTTCTGGGTTAGGATTAGGGGTTAGGGTTAGGGTTAGGGTTTGGGGTTAGAGTTAAAGTTAGGGTTAGGGTTAGGGGTTAGGGTTAGGGTTAGGGTTAGGCTTAAGGTTAGGGTTAGGGTTAGGGTTAGGGGTTAGGGTTAGGGTTAGGGTTAGGGTTAGGGTTAAGGTTAGGCTTAAGGTTAGGGTTAGGGTTAGGGTTAGGGGTTAGGGTTAGGGTTAGAGTTGGGTTTAGGGTTAGGGTTAGGGGTTAGGG
>JAVHZZ010000002.1:178610910-178613410 GCA_036250195.1 Mixophyes australis | reverse complement strand
TTCATGATTCATGATTCAATTCATAATTTGTGATTCATGATTCAATTCATGATTCATAATTCAATTCATGATTTGTGATTCATGATTCGATTCATGTTTCATGATTCGATTCATGATTCAAAATTCAATTCATGATTCATGATTCATGATTAATTTTATGATTCATGATTCAGTTCATGATTCATGATTCAATTCATGATTCATGATTGAATTCATAATTCATGATTCATGATTCAGTTCATGATTCATGATTCAATTCATGATTCATGATTCAATTGATGATTCATGATTCATGATTCAGTTCATGATTCATGATTCAATTCATGATTCATTTCATGATTTATGATTCAATTCATAATTCATGATTCATGATTCGATTCATGATTCATGATTCGATTCATGATTCATGATTCAATTCATGATTCATGATTCAATTCATGATTCATGATTCATGATTCAGTTCATGATTCATGATTCAATTCATAATTTGTGATTCATGATTCAATTCATGATTCATAATTCAATTCATGATTTGTGATTCATGATTCGGTTCATGTTTCATGATTCGATTCATGATTCAAAATTCAATTCATGATTCATGATTCATGATTCAATTTATAATTCATGTTTTAAATCTTGATTCAATTCATGATTCATGTTTTAATTCATGATTCATGATTCAATTCATGATTCATTTCATGATTCATGATTCAATTTATGATTCATGATTCTTAATTTATGATTCAATTCATGATTTATGATTCGATTCATGATTCATGATTTATTTCATTATTCAATTCATGGTTCATGAATCTTGATTCAATTCATGATTTATTTCATTATTCATGATTCGATTCATGATTCATGATTCAATTCATGAGTCATGATTCATTATTCATTTCATGATTCATGATTCGATTCATGATTCATAAATGCAATTCATAATTCAATTCATGATTCAATATGTACGGGTTAGGGTTAGGGTTACGATTAGGGTTAGGGGTTAGGGGTTAGGGCTTAGGGTTAGGGTTAGGGTTAGGGTTAAGTGGTTAGGGTTAGGGGTTAGGGTTAGGGTTAGGGTTAGGGTTGGGGGGTTAGGGTTAGGTTTAGGGTTAGGTTTAGGGTTAGGGTTAGGGTTAGTGGTTAGGGTTAGGTTTAGGGTTAGGGTAAGGGTTTGGGGTTAGGGTTAGGGTTAGGTCTTGGGTTAGGGTTAGGGTTATGGGGTTAGGGTTAGGGTTAGGGTTAAGGTTAGGGGGTTAGGGTTATGGTTAGGATTAGGGTTAGGGTTAAGGGGTTAGGCTTAGGGTTAGGGTTAGGGGTTAGGTTTAGGGTTAGGGGTTATGGTTAGGGTTAGGGGGTTAGGGTTAGGGTTAGGGGGTTAGAGTAAGGGTTAGGGTTAAGTGGTTAGGGTTAGGGTTAGGGGTTAGGGTTAGGGTTAGTGTTAGGGTTAGAGGTTAGGGTTAGGGTTAGGGTTGGGGTGTTAGGGTTAGGTTTAGGGTTAGGGTTAGGGTTAGGGTTAGTGGTTAGGGTTAGGGTTAGGGTTAGGGTTTGGGGTTAATGTTAGAGTTAGGGTTAGGGTTAGGGTTAGGGGGTTAGGGTTAGGGTTAAGGTTAGGGGGTTAGGGTTATCTTTAGCAGTAGGGTTAGGTTTAAGGGGTTAGGGTTAGGGTTAGGGGTTAGGTTTAGGGTTAGGGTTAGGGGTTATGGTTAGGGTTAGGGGGTTAGGGTTAGGGTTAGGGGGTTAGGGTTAGGGTTAGGGTTAGGATTAAGGGTTAGGGTTAGGGTTAGGGTTTGGGGTTAGGGTTAGGGTTAGGGTTAGGGGTTAGGGTTAGGGTTAGGGTTAAGGGGTTAGGGTTAGGGTTAGGGTTAGGGTTATAGTTAGGGTAAGGGTTAGGGTTAGGCGTTAGGGGTTAGGGTTAGGGTTAGGGTTAGGGTTAGCAGGTTAGGGTTAGGGGGTTAGGGTTAGGGTTAAGGGGTTAGGGTTAGGGGGTTTGGGTTATGGTTAGGATTAGGGTTAGGGTTAGGGTTAGGGTTAGGGGTTAGTGTTAGGGTTAGGGTTAGGGGTTAGGGTTAGGGTTAGTGTTAGGGTTAGGGTTAGGGGGTTAGGGTTAGGGTTAGGGTTATGGGGTTAGGGTTAGGGTTAGGATTAGGGGTTAGAGTTAAGGTTAAAGTTAGGGTTAGGGGTTAGGGGTCAGGGTTAGGGTTAGGGTTAGGGTTAAGGGGTTAGGGTTAGGATTAGGGTTAAGGTTAGGGTTTGGGGTTAGAGTTAAGGTTAGGGTTAGGGGTTAGGGGTCAGGGTTAGGGTTAGGGTTTGGGTTAGAGTTAAGGTTAGAGTTAGGGTTAGGGGTTAGGGGTCAGGGTTAGGGTTAGGGTTAGGGTTAAGGGGTTAGGGTTAGGGTTAAGATTAGGGTTAGGGTTAAGATTAGGGTTAGGGTTAGGGGTTAGGGTTAGGGTTAGGGTTAGGGTTAGAGTTAAGGTTAGGGTTAGGGTTAGGGGGTTAG
>JAVHZZ010000002.1:178598410-178603410 GCA_036250195.1 Mixophyes australis | reverse complement strand
CGGGGTTAATGTTAGGGTTAGGGTTAGGGGTTAGTGTTAGGGTTAAGGTTAGGGGGTTAGGGTTAGGGTTAGGGGGTTAGGGGGTTAGGGTTAGGGGTTAGGTTTAGGGTTAAGTGGTTAGGGTTAGGGTTAGGGGTTAGGGTTAGGGTTGGTTGGTTAGGGTTAGGTTTAGGGTTAGGGTTAGGGTTAGAGGTTAGGGTTAGGGTTAGGGATAGGGTTAGGGTTAGAGGTTAGGGTTAGGGTTAGGTTTAGAGTTGGGGTTAGGGTTAGGGTTAGGGCTAGATTTAGGGTTAGGGGGTTAGGGTTAGGGTTAGGGCTAGGGTTAGGGTTAGGGTTTGGGGTTAGGGTTAGGGTTAGGGCTAGGGTTAGGGTTAGGGTTAGGGTTTAGGGTTAGGATTAGGGTTACGGTTAGGGTTAGGGTTTGGGGTTAGGGTTAAAGTTAGCTGTTAGGGGTCAGGGTTAGGATTAGGGTTAGGGTTAAGGGGTTAGGGTTAAGGTTAGGCTTAAGGTTAGGGTTAGGGTTAGGGTTAGGGTTAGGGGTTAGGGTTAGGGTTAGGGTTAGAGTTGGGGTTAGGGTTAGGGTTAGGGGTTCTGGGTTAGGGTTAGGGTTAGGGTTAAGGGGTTAGGGTTAGGGTTAAGGTTAGGGGTTAGGGTTAGGGTTAGGGTAAGGGTTAGGGTTAGGGGTTAGGGTTAAGGTTAGGGTTAAGGGGTTAGGGTTAGGTTTAGGGTTAGGGTTAGAGTTAGGGTTAGGTTTTAGGGTTAGGGGTTAGGGTTAGGGTTAGGGTTTGGGGTTAGGGTTAGGGTTAGGGTTAGCGGGTTAGGGTTAGGGGGTAAGGGTTAGGGTTAGGGTTAAAGGGTTAGGGGGTTAGGGTTAGGGTTAGGATTAGGGTTAGGGTTAAGGGGTTAGGGTTAGGGTTAGGGTTAGGGGTTAGTGTTAGGGTTACGTTTAGGGTTAGGGGTTAGGGTAAGGGTGAGTGTTAGGGTTAGGGTTAGAGTTAGGGGGTTAGGGTTAGGGTTATGGGGTTAGGGTTAGGGTTAGGATTAGGGGTTAGGGTTAGAATTAGGGTTTGGGGTTAGAGTTAAGGTTAGGGTTAGGGTTAGGGGTTAGGGGTTAGGGTTAGGGTTAGGGTTAGGGTTAAGGGGTTAGGGTTAGGGTTAAGGTTAGGGTTAGGGGTTAGGATTAGGGTTAGGGTTAGGGTTAGGGTTAGGGTTAGGGTTAAGGGGTTAGGGTTAGGGGGTTTGGGTTATGGTTAGGATTAGGGTTAGGGTTAAGGGGTTAGGGTTAGGGTTAGGGTTAGAGGTTAGGGACATTTTAGGGTTAGGGTTAGGGTTAGGGTTAAGGTTAGGGTTAGGGGTTAGGGTTAGGATTAGGGTTAGGGTTAGGGTTAGGGTTAGGATTAGGGGTTTGGGTTAGGGTTTGGGGTTAGAGTTAAGGTTAGGGTTAGGGTTAGGGGTTAGGGTTAGGGTTAGGGTTAGGGTTAAGTGGTTAAGGGGTTAGGGTTAGGGTTAGGGTTAGGGTTAAGGTTAGGGTTAGGGGTTAGGGTTAGGATTAGGGTTAGGGTTAGGCGTTAGGGTTAGGGTTAGGGTTAGGGTTAGAGTTAAGGTTAGGGTTAGGGTTAGGGTTAGGGGGTTAGGGTTTGGGTTAGTGGGTTAGGGTTAGGGTTAGGGTTAGGGGTTAGTGTTAGGGTTAGGGTTAGGGTTAGGGGGTTAGGGTTAGGGGGTTAGGGGGTTAGGGTTAGGGGTTAGGTTTAGGGTTAAGTGGTTAGGGTTAGGTTTAGGGTTAGGGTTAGAGTTAGGGTTAGGGTTTAGGGTTAGGGGTTAGGGTTAGGGTTAGGGTTTGGGGTTAGGGTTAGGGTTAGCAGGTTAGGGTTAGGGGGTTAGGGTTAGGGTTAGGGTTAAAGGGTTAGGGTTAGGGTTAGGGGGTTTGGGTTATGGTTAGGATTAGGGTTAGGGTTAAGGGGTTAGGGTTAGGGTTAGGGTTAGGGGTTAGTGTTAGGGTTAGGGTTAGGGGTTAGGGTTAGGGTTAGTGTTAAGGTTAGGGTTAGGGGGCTAGGGTTAGGGTTAGGGTTATGGGGTTAGGGTTAGGGTTAGGATTAGGGGTTAAAGTTAAGGTTAGGGTTAGGGTTAGGGTTAGGGTTAGGCTTAGGCTTAAGGTTAGGGTTAGGGTTAGGGTTAGGGTTAGGGTTAGGGGTTAGGGTTAGGGTTAGGGTTAGGGTTAGGGTTAAGGTTAGGCTTAAGGTTAGGGTTAGGGTTAGGGTTAGGGTTAGGGGTTAGGGTTAGGGTTAGGGTTAGAGTTGGGGTTAGGGTTAGGGTTAGGGGTTAGGGGTTAGGGTTAGGGTTAGGGTTAGGGTTAAGGGGTTAGGGTTAGGGTTAAGGTTAGGGGTTAGGGTTAGGGTAAGGGTTAGGGTTAGGGGTTAGGGTTAAGGTTAGGGTTAGGGGGTTAGGGTTAGGTTTAGGGTTAGGGTTAGGGTTAGGGGGTAAGGGTTAGGTTTAGGGTTAAGGGGTTAGGGTTAGGGGGTTAGGGTTATGGTTAGGATTAGGGTTAGGGTTAAGGGGTTAGGGTTAAGGTTAGGGTTAGGGGTTAGTGTTAGGGTTAGGGGTTATGGTTAGGGTTAGGGTTAGGGGGTTAGGGTTAGGGTTATGGGGTTAGGGTTAGGGTTAGGATTAGAGGTTAGGGTTAGGGTTAGGGTTTGGGGTTAGAGTTAAGGTTAGGGTTAGGGTTAGGGGTTAGGGGTTAGGGGTTAGGGTTAGGGTTAGGGTTAAGGAATTAGGGTTAGGGTTAAGGTTAGGGTTAGGGGTTAGGGTTAGGATTAGGGTTAGGGTTAGGGTTAGGGGTTAGGGCTAGGGTTAGGGTTAGTGTTAGAGTAAAGGTTAGGGTTAGGGTTAGGGGGTTAGGGTTAGGGTTACAGGGTTAGGGTTAGGGTTAGGGTTAGGGTTAGGGGTTAGTGTTAGGGTTAAGGTTAGGGGGTTAGGGTTAGGGGGTTAGGGGGTTAGGGTTAGGGGTTAGGTTTAGGGTTAAGTGGTTAGGGTTAGGGTTAGGGGTTAGGGTTATGGTTGGGGGGTTAGGGTTAGGTTTAGGGTTAGGGTTAGGGTTAGAGGTTAGGGTTAGGGTTAGGGTTAGGGTTAGAGTTGGGGTTAGGGTTAGGGTTAGGGCTAGGGTTAGGGTTAGGGGGTTAGGGTTAGGGTTAGGGCTAGGGTTAGGGTAAGGGTTTGGGGTTAGGGTTAGGGTTAGGGCTAGGGTTAGGGTTAGGGTTAGGGTTAGGGTTTAGGGTTAGGATTAGGGTTAGGGTTAGGGTTAGGGTTTGGGGTTAGGTTAGGGTTAGCTGTTAGGGGTCAGGGTTAGGATTAGGGTTAGGGTTAAGGGGTTAGGGTTAAGGTTAGGCTTAAGGTTAGGGTTAGGGTTAGGGTTAGGGTTAGGGGTTAGGGTTAGGGTTAAGGGTTAGGGTTAGGGGGTTAGGGTTAGGGTTATGGGGTTAGGGTTAGGGGGTTAGGGTTAGGGTTATGGGGTTAGGGTTAGGGTTAGGATTAGAGGTTAGGGTTAGGGTTAGGGTTTGGGGTTAGAGTTAAGGTTAGGGTTAGGGTTAGGGGTTAGGGGTTAGGGTTAGGGTTAGGGTTAAGGGGTTAGGGTTAGGGTTAAGGTTAGGGTTAGGGGTTAGGGTTAGGATAAGGGTTAGGGTTAGGGGTTAGGGCTAGGGTTAGGTTAGGGTTAGAGTAAAGGTTAGGGTTAGGGTTAGGGGGTTAGGATTAGGGTTACGGGGTTAGGGTTAGGGTTAGGGTTAGGGTTAGGGGTTAGTGTTAGGGTTAAGGTTAGGGGGTTAGGGTTAGGGTTAGGGGGTTAGGGGGTTAGGGTTAGGGGTTAGGTTTAGGGTTAAGTGGTTAGGGTTAGGGTTAGGGTTAGGGGTTAGGGTTAGGGTTGGGGGGTTAGGGTTAGGTTTAGGGTTAGGGTTAGGGTTAGAGGTTAGGGTTAGGGTTAGGGTTAGGGTTAGAGTTGGGTTTAGGGTTAGGGTTAGGGCTAGGGTTAGGGTTAGGGGGTTAGGGTTAGGGTTAGGGCTAGGGTTAGGGTTAGGGTTTGGGGTTAGGGTTAGGGTAAGGGCTAGGGTTAGGGTTAGGGTTAGGGTTAGGGTTTAGGGTTAGGATTAGGGTTAGGGTTAGGGTAAGGGTTTGGGGTTAGGGTTAGGGTTAGCTGTTAGGGGTCAGGGTTAGGATTAGGGTTAGGGTTAAGGGGTTAGGGTTAAGGTTAGGCTTAAGGTTAGGGTTAGGGTTAGGGTTTTGGGTTAGGGTTAGGGTTAGGGTTAGAGTTGGGGTTAGGGTTAGGGTTAGGGGTTCTGGGTTAGGGTTAGGGTTAGGGTTAAGGGGTTAGGGTTAGGGTTAAGGTTAGGGGTTAGGGTTAGGGTTAGGGTAAGGGTTAGGGTTAGGGGTTAGGGTTAAGGTTAGGGTTAGGGGGTTAGGGTTAGGTTTAGGGTTAGGGTTAGAGTTAGGGTTAGGTTTTAGGGTTAGGGGTTAGGGTTAGGGTTAGGGTTTGGGGTTAGGGTTAGGGTTAGGGTTAGCGGTTTAGGGTTAGGGGGTAAGGGTCAGGGTTAGGGGGTTAGGGTTAGGGTTAGGATTAGGGTTAGGGTTAAGGGGTTAGGGTTAGGGTTAGGGTTAGGGGTTAGTGTTAGGGTTACGGTTAGGGTTAGGGGTTAGGGTAAGGGTGAGTGTTAGGGTTAGGGTTAGAGTTAGGGGGTTAGGGTTAGGGTTATGGGGTTAGGGTTAGGGTTAGGATTAGGGGTTAGGGTTAGAATTAGGGTTTGGGGTTAGAGTTAAGGTTAGGGTTAGGGTTAGGGGTTAGGGGTTAGGGTTAGGGTTAGGGTTAGGGTTAAGGGGTTAGGGTTAGGGTTAAGGTTAGGGTTAGGGGTTAGGGTTAGGATTAGGATTAGGGTTAGGGTTAGGGTTAGGGGTTAGGGTTAGGGTTAGGGTTAGGCTTAGAGTAAAGATTAGGGTTAGGGTTAGGGGGTTAGGGT
>JAVHZZ010000002.1:178383410-178585910 GCA_036250195.1 Mixophyes australis | reverse complement strand
TCATGATTTATGATTCGATTTATGATTCATGATTCAATTCATGATGCATGATTTAATTTGTGATTCATGATTCAATTCATGATTCAATGCATGATTCAATTCTTGATTCATGATTCATGATTCAATGCATGATTCAATTCTTGATTCAATTCATAATTCAATTCATGATTCATGATTCGATTCATGATTCATGTTTGAATTCATGATTCAATTCATGATTCATTTCATGATTCATGATTCAATTTATGATTCATGATTCAATTCTTGATTTATAAATTATGATTCATGATTCAATTCATGATTCATGATTCAATCCATGATTCATGATTCGATTCATGATTCATGATTCAATTCATGATTCATGATTCATTTCATGATTCTTTTCATGATTCATGATTTAATTCATGATTCGTGATTCATGATTCAATTCATGATTAATGATTCAATTCATGATTCATGATTCATTTTATGATTCATGATTTATGATTCAATTCATGATTCATGATTCAATTCATCATTCATGATTCAATTCATGATTCGATTCATGATTCAATTCATGATTCATGACTCATAATTCAATTCATGATTCGATTCATGATTCATGATTCAATTCATCATTCATGATTCATGATTCAATTCATAATTCAATTCATGATTCATGATTCGATTCATGATTCATAATTCAATTCATGATTCGATTCATGATTCATGATTCAATTCATGATTCATGATTCATGATTCAATTCATTATTCATGATTCATGATTCATGATTCAATTTATGATTCATGATTTATGATTAAATTCATGATTCGATTCATGATTCATAATTCGATATTTGATTCATGATTAAATTCATGATTCATGTTTTATGATTCAATTCATGATTCATGATTCATGATTCAATTCATGATTCGATTCATGATTCATGATTCATTATTCAATTCATGATTCATGATTCGATTCATGATTCATGATTCAATTCTTGATTCATGATTCGATTCATGATTCATGATTACATTTATGGTTCATGAATCTTGATTCAATTTATGATTTATTTCATGATTCATGATTCGATTCATGATTCATGATTCATGATTCAATTCATGATTCAATTCAGGATTTATGATTTAATTTATGATTCATGATGCATGATTCAATTCACGATTCATGATTTATGATTCGATTTATGATTCATGATTCAATTCATGATGCATGATTCAATTTGTGATTCATGATTCATGATTCAATGCATGATTCAATTCTTGATTCAATTCATAATTCAATTCATGATTCATGATTCGATTCATGATTCATGTTTGAATTCATGATTCAATTCATGATTCATTTCATGATTCATGATTCAATTTATGATTCATGATTCAATTCTTGATTTATAATTCATGATTCATGATTCTATTCATGATTCATGATTCAATCCATGATTCATGATTCGATTCATGATTCATGATTAAATTCATGATTCATAATTCATGATTCATGATTCGATTCATGATTCATGATTCAATTCATCATTCATGATTCATGATTCAATTCATGATTCAATTCATGATTCATGATTCGATTCATGATTCATAATTCAATTCATGATTCGATTCATGATTCATGATTCAATTCATGATTCATGATTCAATTCATTATTCATGATTCATGATTCATGATTCAATTTATGATTCATGATTTATGATTAAATTCATGATTCGATTCATGATTCATAATTCGATATTTGATTCATGATTAAATTCATGATTCATGTTTTATGATTCAATTCATGATTCATGATTCATGATTCAATTCATGATTCGATTCATGATTCATGATTCATTATTCAATTCATGATTCATGATTCGATTCATGATTCATGATTCAATTCTTGATTCATGATTCGATTCATGATTCATGATTACATTTATGGTTCATGAATCTTGATTCAATTTATGATTTATTTCATGATTCATGATTCGATTCATGATTCATGATTCAATTCATGATTCAATTCAGGATTTATGATTTAATTTATGATTCATGATGCATGATTCAATTCACGATTCATGATTTATGATTCGATTTATGATTCATGATTCAATTCATGATGCATGATTCAATTTGTGATTCATGATTCAATTCATGATTCATGATTCATTTCATGATTCATTTCATGATTCATGATTCCTGATTCAATTCATGATTCATGATTCATGATTCATGATTCAATTCATGATTCGATTCATGATTCATGATTCATGATTCAATTTATGATTCATGATTCGTTTCATGAATCATGATTCAATTCTTGATTCATGATTCGATTTATGATTCATGATTAAATTCATGATTCATGATTTATGATTGAATTCATGATTCATGATTTATTTCATGATTCAATTCATGGTTCATGAATCTTGATTCAATTCATGATTTATTTCATGATTCATAATTCGATTCATGATTCATGATTCAATTCATGAGTCATGATTCATTTCATGATTCATTTCATGATTCATGATTCCTGATTCAATTCATGATTCATGATTCAATTCATGATTCAATTCATGATTTATTTCATGATTCATGATTCGATTCATGATCATGATTCATGATTCAATTCATGATTCATGTTTTATGATTCAATTCATGATTCATGATTCATGATTCAATTCATGATTCGATTCATGATTCATGATTCATTATTCAATTCATGATTCATGATTCGATTCATGATTCATGATTCAATTCTTGATTCATGATTCGATTCATGATTCATGATTACATTTATGGTTCATGAATCTTGATTCAATTTATGATTTATTTCATGATTCTTGATTCGATTCATGATTCATGATTCATGATTCAATTCATGATTCAATTCAGGATTTATGATTTAATTTATGATTCATGATGCATGATTCAATTCACGATTCATGATTTATGATTCGATTTATGATTCATGATTCAATTCATGATGCATGATTCAATTTGTGATTCATGATTCAATTCATGATTCAATGCATGATTCAATTCTTGATTCATGATTCATGATTCAATGCATGATTCAATTCTTGATTCAATTCATAATTCAATTCATGATTCATGATTCGATTCATGATTCATGTTTGAATTCATGATTCAATTCATGATTCATTTCATGATTCATGATTCAATTTATGATTCATGATTCAATTCTTGATTTATAATTCATGATTCATGATTCAATTCATGATTCATGATTCAATCCATGATTCATGATTCGATTCATGATTCAATTCATGATTCATGATTCATTTCATGATTCTTTTCATGATTCATGATTTAATTCATGATTCGTGATTCATGATTCAATTCATGATTAATGATTCAATTCATGATTCATGATTCATTTTATGATTCATGATTCATGATTCAATTCATGATTCATGATTCAATTCATCATTCATGATTCAATTCATGATTCGATTCATGATTCAATTCATGATTCATGACTCATAATTCAATTCATGATTCGATTCATGATTCATGATTCAATTCATGATTCATGATTCATGATTCAATTCATTATTCATGATTCATGATTCATGATTCAATTTATGATTCATGATTTATGATTAAATTCATGATTCGATTCTTGATTCATAATTCGATATTTGATTCATGATTAAATTCATGATTCATGTTTTATGATTCAATTCATGATTCATGATTCATGATTCAATTCATGATTCGATTCATGATTCATGATTCATTATTCAATTCATGATTCATGATTCGATTCATGATTCATGATTCAATTCTTGATTCATGATTCGATTCATGATTCATGATTACATTTATGGTTCATGAATCTTGATTCAATTTATGATTTATTTCATGATTCATGATTCGATTCATGATTCAATTCAGGATTTATGATTTAATTTATGATTCATGATGCATGATTCAATTCACGATTCATGATTTATGATTCGATTTATGATTCATGATTCAATTCATGATGCATGATTCAATTTGTGATTCATGATTCAAATCATGATTCATGATTCATTTCATGATTCATTTCATGATTCATGATTCCTGATTCAATTCATGATTCATGATTCAATTCATGATTCATGATTCATGATTCAATTCATGATTCGATTCATGATTCATGATTCATGATTCAATTTATGATTCATGATTCGTTTCATGAATCATGATTCAATTCTTGATTCATGATTCGATTTATGATTCATGATTAAATTCATGATTCATGATTTATGATTGAATTCATGATTCATGATTTATTTCATGATTCAATTCATGGTTCATGAATCTTGATTCAATTCATGATTTATTTCATGATTCATAATTTGATTCATGATTCATGATTCAATTCATGAGTCATGATTCATTTCATGATTCATTTCATGATTCATGATTCCTGATTCAATTCATGATTCATGATTCAATTCATGATTCATGATTCAATTCATGATTCATGATTCATTTCATGATTCATGATTCCTGATTCAATGCATGATTCATGATTCAATTCATGATTCAATCCATGATTTATTTCATGATTCATGATTCGATTCATGATCATGATTCATGATTCAATTCATGATTCAATTCATGATTTATGATTCATGATTCATGATTCGATTTATAATTCATGATTCAATTGATGATGCATGATTCAATTCGTGATTCATGATTCAATTCATGATTCATGATTCATTTCATGATTCATTTCATGATTCATGATTCCTGAATTAATTCATGATTCATGATTCAATTCATGATTCAATTTATGATTCATAATTCATGATTCAATTCATGATTCAATTCATGATTCATGATTCATGATTCGATTCATGATTCATGATTCAATTCATGATTCATGATTCAATTCATGATTCGTGATTCATGATTCATGATTTAATTCATGATTCATGATTCGATTCATGATTCATGATTCATGATTCAATTCATGATTCATGATTCATTGCATGATTCATGATTCAATTCATGATTCAATTTATGATTCATAATTCCTGATTCAATTCATGATTCAATTTATGATTCATGATTCATGATTCAATTCATGATTCATAATTCATGATTCGATTCATGATTCATGATTCAATTCATGATTCATGATTCAATTCATGATTCATGATTTATGAATTATGAATCAATTCATGATTCAATTCATGATTCATGATTCATTTCATGATTCATGATTCAATTCAAGATTCATGATTCAATTCATGATTCATTTCATGATTCATTTCATGATTCATGATTCCTGATTCAATTCATGATTCGTGATTCAATTCATGATTCTTGATTCATTTCATGATTCATAATTCATGATTCAATTAATGATTCATGATTCAATTCATGATTCATGATTCAATTCATGATTCATGATTCAATATATGAATCATGATTCGATTCATGATTCATGATTCAATTCATGATTCAATTCTTGTTTCAATTAATAATTCAATTCATGATTCATGATTCAATTCATGATTCATGATTCATGATTCAATGCATGATTCATGATTCATGATTCAATGCATGATTCAATTATTGATTCAATTCATAATTCAATTCATGATTCATGATTCGATTCATGATTCATGTTTGAATTCATGATTCAATTCATGATTCATTTCATGATTCATGATTCAATTCATGATACATGATTCAATTCATGATTCATGATTCGATTCATGATTCAATTCATGATTCATGATTTAATTCATGATTCATGATTCATGATTCAATTTATGATTCATTTCATGATTCATGATTTAATTTAAGATTCATGATTCATGATTTAATTCATGACTAATGATTCATTTCATGATTCATGATTCATTTTATGATTCATGATTCATGATTTAATTCATGATTCATGATTCAATTCATGATTCGATTCATGATTCATGATTCAATTCATGATTCATGACTCATGATTCAATTCATGATTCATGATTCAATTCATGATTCATGATTCAATTCATGATTCATGATTCAATTCATGATTCATGATTCGATTCATGATTCATAATTCAATTCATGATTCATGATTCATGATTCAATTCATGATTCGATTCATGATTCATGATTCAATTCATGATTCATGATTCAATTCATGAGTCATGATTCATGATTTAATTCATGATTAATGATTCATGATTCGATTCATGATTCATGATTCATGATTGGATTCATGATTCATGATTTATGATTCAATTCATGATTCATGATTCAATTCATGATTCGATTCATGATTCATGATTCATGATTCGATATATGATTCATGATTAAATTCATGATTCTTAATTTATGATTCAATTCATGATTCATGATTCATGATTCAATTCATGATTCGATTCATGATTCATGATTCAATTCATGATTCATGATTTGCTTCATGATTCATGATTCAATTTTTAATTCATTATTCGATTCATGATTCATGATTAAATTTATGATTCATGATTTATGATTCAATTAATGATTCATGATTTATTTCATGATTCAATTCATGGTTCATGAATCTTGATTCAATTCATGATTTATTTCATGATTCATGATTCGATTCATGATTCATGATTCATGATTCAATTCATGATTCAATTCTAAATTTATTTCATGATTCATGATTCAATTCATGATTCAAGATTCAATTCATGATTCATTTCATGATTCATGATTCGATTTATGATTCATGATTCAATTCGTGATTCATGATTCAATTAATGATTCATGATTCATTTCATGAGTCATTTCATGATTCATTTCATGATTCATTTCATGATTCATGATTCCTGATTCAATTCATGATTCATGATTCAATTCATGATTCATGATTCATTTCATGATTCATGATTCGATTCATGATTTATGATTCAATTCATGATTCATGATTCAATTCATGATTCATGATTCATGATTCGAATTATGACTCATGATTAAATTCATGATTTATGATTCAATTCATGATTCATGATTTATTTCATGATTCAATTCATGGTTCATGAATCTTGATTCAATTCATGATTTATTTCATGATTCATGATTCGATTCATGATTCAATTCTTGATTTATGATTCATGATTCATGATTTAATTCATGATTCATGATTCAATTCATGATTCTTGATTCATTTCATGATTCATAATTCATGATTCAATTCATGATTCATGATTCAATTCATGATTCATGATTCAATTCATGAATCATGATTCGATTCATGATTCATGATTCAATTCATGATTCAATTCTTGTTTCAATTAATAATTCAATTCTTGATTCATGATTCAATTCATGATTCATGATTCAATGCATGATTCATGATTCATGATTCAATGCATGATTCAATTATTGATTCAATTCATAATTTAATTCATGATTCATGATTCGATTCATGATTCATGTTTGAATTCATGATTCAATTCATGATTCATTTTATGATTCATGATTCAATTCATGATTCATGATTCAATTCATGATTCATGAATCAATTCATGATTTATGATTCATGATTTAATTCATGATTCATGATTCAATTCATGATTCGATTCATGATTCATGATTCAATTCATGATTCATGACTCATGATTCAATTCATGATTCAATTCATGATTCATGACTCAATTCATGATTCATGATTCGATTCATGATTCATAATTCAATTCATGATTCATGATTCATGATTCAATTCATGATTCGATTCATGATTCATGATTCAATTCATGATTCATGATTCAATTCATGAGTCATGATTCATGATTTAATTCATGATTCATAATTCATGATTTGATTCATGATTCATGATTCATGATTGGATTCATGATTCATGATTTATGATTCAATTCATGATTCATGATTCAATTCATGATTCGATTCATGATTCATGATTCATGATTTGATTTATGATTCATGATTAAATTCAATATTCATAATTTATGATTCAATTCATGATTCATGATTCAATTCATGATTCGATTCATGATTCATGATTCAATTCATGATTCATTATTTGATTCATGATTCATGATTCAATTTTTAATTCATTATTCGATTCATGATTCAATTCATGATTCATGATTTATTTCATTATTCAATTCATGGTTCATAAATCTTGATTCAATTCATGATTTATTTCATGATTAATGATTCGATTCATGATTCATGATTCATGATTCAATTCATGATTCAATTCATTATTTATTTCATGATTCATGATTCAATTCATGATTCAAGATTCAATTTATGATTCATTTCATGATTCATGATTAGATTTATGATTCATGATTCAATTCGTGATTCATGATTCGATTCATGATTCAATTCATGATTCATGATTCGATTCATGATTCATGATTCATGATTCAATTTATGATTCATTTCATGATTCATGATTTAATTTAAGATTCATGATTCATGATTCAATTAATGACTAATGATTCATTTCATGATTCATGATTCATTTTATGATTCATGATTCATGATTTAATTCATGATTCATGATTCAATTCATGATTCGATTCATGATTCATGATTCAATTCATGATTCATGACTCATGATTCAATTCATGATTCATGATTCAATTCATGATTCATGATTCAATTCATGATTCATGATTCAATTCATGATTCATGATTCGATTCATGATTCATAATTCAATTCATGATTCATGATTCATGATTCAATTCATGATTCGATTCATGATTCATGATTCAATTCATGATTCATGATTCAATTCATGATTCATGATTTATGATTCAATTCATGATTCATGATTCAATTCATGATTCATGATTCATGATTCGATATATGATTCATGATTAAATTCATGATTCTTAATTTATGATTCAATTCATAATTCATGATTCATGATTCAATTCATGATTCGATTCATGATTCATGATTCAATTCATGATTCATGATTTGCTTCATGATTCATGATTCAATTTTTAATTCATTATTCGATTCATATTTCATGATTAAATTTATGATTCATGATTTATGATTCAATTAATGATTCATGATTTATTTCATGATTCAATTCATGGTTCATGAATCTTGATTCAATTCATGATTTATTTCATGATTCATGATTCATGATTCATGATTCATGATTCATGATTCAATTCATGATTCAATTCAGGATTTATGATTTAATTTATGATTCATGATGCATGATTCAATTCACGATTCATGATTTATGATTCGATTTATGATTCATGATTCAATTCATGATGCATGATTCAATTTGTGATTCATGATTCAATTCATGATTCAATGCATGATTCAATTCTTGATTCATGATTCATGATTCAATGCATGATTCAATTCTTGATTCAATTCATAATTCAATTCATGATTCATGATTCGATTCATGATTCATGTTTGAATTCATGATTCAATTCATGATTCATTTCATGATTCATGATTCAATTTATGATTCATGATTCAATTCTTGATTTATAATTCATGATTCATGATTCAATTCATGATTCATGATTCAATCCATGATTCATGATTCGATTCATGATTCATGATTCAATTCATGATTCATGATTCATTTCATGATTCTTTTCATGATTCATGATTTAATTCATGATTCGTGATTCATGATTCAATTCATGATTAATGATTCAATTCATGATTCATGATTCATTTTATGATTCATGATTCATGATTCAATTCATGATTCATGATTCAATTCATCATTCATGATTCAATTCATGATTCGATTCATGATTCAATTCATGATTCATGACTCATAATTCAATTCATGATTCGATTCATGATTCATGATTCAATTCATGATTCATGATTCATGATTCAATTCATTATTCATGATTCATGATTCATGATTCAATTTATGATTCATGATTTATGATTAAATTCATGATTCGATTCTTGATTCATAATTCGATATTTGATTCATGATTAAATTCATGATTCATGTTTTATGATTCAATTCATGATTCATGATTCATGATTCAATTCATGATTCGATTCATGATTCATGATTCATTATTCAATTCATGATTCATGATTCGATTCATGATTCATGATTCAATTCTTGATTCATGATTCGATTCATGATTCATGATTACATTTATGGTTCATGAATCTTGATTCAATTTATGATTTATTTCATGATTCATGATTCGATTCATGATTCAATTCAGGATTTATGATTTAATTTATGATTCATGATGCATGATTCAATTCACGATTCATGATTTATGATTCGATTTATGATTCATGATTCAATTCATGATGCATGATTCAATTTGTGATTCATGATTCAAATCATGATTCATGATTCATTTCATGATTCATTTCATGATTCATGATTCCTGATTCAATTCATGATTCATGATTCAATTCATGATTCATGATTCATGATTCAATTCATGATACGATTCATGATTTATGATTCATGATTCAATTTATGATTCATGATTCGTTTCATGAATCATGATTCAATTCTTGATTCATGATTCGATTTATGATTCATGATTAAATTCATGATTCATGATTTATGATTGAATTCATGATTCATGATTTATTTCATGATTCAATTCATGGTTCATGAATCTTGATTCAATTCATGATTTATTTCATGATTCATAATTTGATTCATGATTCATGATTCAATTCATGAGTCATGATTCATTTCATGATTCATTTCATGATTCATGATTCCTGATTCAATTCATGATTCATGATTCAATTCGTGATTCATGATTCAATTCATGATTCATGATTCATTTCATGATTCATGATTCCTGATTCAATGCATGATTCATGATTCAATTCATGATTCAATCCATGATTTATTTCATGATTCATGATTCGATTCATGATCATGATTCATGATTCAATTCATGATTCAATTCATGATTTATGATTCATGATTCATGATTCGATTTATAATTCATGATTCAATTGATGATGCATGATTCAATTCGTGATTCATGATTCAATTCATGATTCATGATTCATTTCATGATTCATTTCATGATTCATGATTCCTGAATTAATTCATGATTCATGATTCAATTCATGATTCAATTTATGATTCATAATTCATGATTCAATTCATGATTCAATTCATGATTCATGATTCATGATTCGATTCATGATTCATGATTCAATTCATGATTCATGATTCAATTCATGATTCGTGATTCATGATTCATGATTTAATTCATGATTCATGATTCGATTCATGATTCATGATTCATGATTCAATTCATGATTCATGATTCATTGCATGATTCATGATTCAATTCATGATTCAATTTATGATTCATAATTCCTGATTCAATTCATGATTCAATTTATGATTCATGATTCATGATTCAATTCATGATTCATAATTCATGATTCGATTCATGATTCATGATTCAATTCATGATTCATGATTCAATTCATGATTCATGATTTATGAATTATGAATCAATTCATGATTCAATTCATGATTCATGATTCATTTCATGATTCATGATTCAATTCAAGATTCATGATTCAATTCATGATTCATTTCATGATTCATTTCATGATTCATGATTCCTGATTCAATTCATGATTCGTGATTCAATTCATGATTCTTGATTCATTTCATGATTCATAATTCATGATTCAATTAATGATTCATGATTCAATTCATGATTCATGATTCAATTCATGATTCATGATTCAATATATGAATCATGATTCGATTCATGATTCATGATTCAATTCATGATTCAATTCTTGTTTCAATTAATAATTCAATTCATGATTCATGATTCAATTCATGATTCATGATTCATGATTCAATGCATGATTCATGATTCATGATTCAATGCATGATTCAATTATTGATTCAATTCATAATTCAATTCATGATTCATGATTCGATTCATGATTCATGTTTGAATTCATGATTCAATTCATGATTCATTTCATGATTCATGATTCAATTCATGATACATGATTCAATTCATGATTCATGATTCGATTCATGATTCAATTCATGATTCATGATTTAATTCATGATTCATGATTCATGATTCAATTTATGATTCATTTCATGATTCATGATTTAATTTAAGATTCATGAATTATGATTTAATTCATGACTAATGATTCATTTCATGATTCATGATTCATTTTATGATTCATGATTCATGATTTAATTCATGATTCATGATTCAATTCATGATTCGATTCATGATTCATGATTCAATTCATGATTCATGACTCATGATTCAATTCATGATTCATGATTCAATTCATGATTCATGATTCAATTCATGATTCATGATTCAATTCATGATTCATGATTCGATTCATGATTCATAATTCAATTCATGATTCATGATTCATGATTCAATTCATGATTCGATTCATGATTCATGATTCAATTCATGATTCATGATTCAATTCATGAGTCATGATTCATGATTTAATTCATGATTAATGATTCATGATTCGATTCATGATTCATGATTCATGATTGGATTCATGATTCATGATTTATGATTCAATTCATGATTCATGATTCAATTCATGATTCGATTCATGATTCATGATTCATGATTCGATATATGATTCATGATTAAATTCATGATTCTTAATTTATGATTCAATTCATGATTCATGATTCATGATTCAATTCATGATTCGATTCATGATTCATGATTCAATTCATGATTCATGATTTGCTTCATGATTCATGATTCAATTTTTAATTCATTATTCGATTCATGATTCATGATTAAATTTATGATTCATGATTTATGATTCAATTAATGATTCATGATTTATTTCATGATTCAATTCATGGTTCATGAATCTTGATTCAATTCATGATTTATTTCATGATTCATGATTCGATTCATGATTCATGATTCATGATTCAATTCATGATTCAATTCTAAATTTATTTCATGATTCATGATTCAATTCATGATTCAAGATTCAATTCATGATTCATTTCATGATTCATGATTCGATTTATGATTCATGATTCAATTCGTGATTCATGATTCAATTAATGATTCATGATTCATTTCATGAGTCATTTCATGATTCATTTCATGATTCATTTCATGATTCATGATTCCTGATTCAATTCATGATTCATGATTCAATTCATGATTCATGATTCATTTCATGATTCATGATTCGATTCATGATTTATGATTCAATTCATGATTCATGATTCAATTCATGATTCATGATTCATGATTCGAATTATGACTCATGATTAAATTCATGATTTATGATTCAATTCATGATTCATGATTTATTTCATGATTCAATTCATGGTTCATGAATCTTGATTCAATTCATGATTTATTTCATGATTCATGATTCGATTCATGATTCAATTCTTGATTTATGATTCATGATTCATGATTTAATTCATGATTCATGATTCAATTCATGATTCTTGATTCATTTCATGATTCATAATTCATGATTCAATTCATGATTCATGATTCAATTCATGATTCATGATTCAATTCATGAATCATGATTCGATTCATGATTCATGATTCAATTCATGATTCAATTCTTGTTTCAATTAATAATTCAATTCTTGATTCATGATTCAATTCATGATTCATGATTCAATGCATGATTCATGATTCATGATTCAATGCATGATTCAATTATTGATTCAATTCATAATTTAATTCATGATTCATGATTCGATTCATGATTCATGTTTGAATTCATGATTCAATTCATGATTCATTTTATGATTCATGATTCAATTCATGATTCATGATTCAATTCATGATTCATGAATCAATTCATGATTTATGATTCATGATTTAATTCATGATTCATGATTCAATTCATGATTCGATTCATGATTCATGATTCAATTCATGATTCATGACTCATGATTCAATTCATGATTCAATTCATGATTCATGACTCAATTCATGATTCATGATTCGATTCATGATTCATAATTCAATTCATGATTCATGATTCATGATTCAATTCATGATTCGATTCATGATTCATGATTCAATTCATGATTCATGATTCAATTCATGAGTCATGATTCATGATTTAATTCATGATTCATAATTCATGATTTGATTCATGATTCATGATTCATGATTGGATTCATGATTCATGATTTATGATTCAATTCATGATTCATGATTCAATTCATGATTCGATTCATGATTCATGATTCATGATTTGATTTATGATTCATGATTAAATTCAATATTCATAATTTATGATTCAATTCATGATTCATGATTCAATTCATGATTCGATTCATGATTCATGATTCAATTCATGATTCATTATTTGATTCATGATTCATGATTCAATTTTTAATTCATTATTCGATTCATGATTCAATTCATGATTCATGATTTATTTCATTATTCAATTCATGGTTCATAAATCTTGATTCAATTCATGATTTATTTCATGATTAATGATTCGATTCATGATTCATGATTCATGATTCAATTCATGATTCAATTCATTATTTATTTCATGATTCATGATTCAATTCATGATTCAAGATTCAATTTATGATTCATTTCATGATTCATGATTCGATTTATGATTCATGATTCAATTCGTGATTCATGATTCGATTCATGATTCAATTCATGATTCATGATTCGATTCATGATTCATGATTCATGATTCAATTTATGATTCATTTCATGATTCATGATTTAATTTAAGATTCATGATTCATGATTCAATTCATGACTAATGATTCATTTCATGATTCATGATTCATTTTATGATTCATGATTCATGATTTAATTCATGATTCATGATTCAATTCATGATTCGATTCATGATTCATGATTCAATTCATGATTCATGACTCATGATTCAATTCATGATTCATGATTCAATTCATGATTCATGATTCAATTCATGATTCATGATTCAATTCATGATTCATGATTCGATTCATGATTCATAATTCAATTCATGATTCATGATTCATGATTCAATTCATGATTCGATTCATGATTCATGATTCAATTCATGATTCATGATTCAATTCATGATTCATGATTTATGATTCAATTCATGATTCATGATTCAATTCATGATTCGATTCATGATTCATGATTCATGATTCGATATATGATTCATGATTAAATTCATGATTCTTAATTTATGATTCAATTCATAATTCATGATTCATGATTCAATTCATGATTCGATTCATGATTCATGATTCAATTCATGATTCATGATTTGCTTCATGATTCATGATTCAATTTTTAATTCATTATTCGATTCATATTTCATGATTAAATTTATGATTCATGATTTATGATTCAATTAATGATTCATGATTTATTTCATGATTCAATTCATGGTTCATGAATCTTGATTCAATTCATGATTTATTTCATGATTCATGATTCATGATTCATGATTCAATTCATGATTCAATTCTAAATTTATTTCATGATTCATGATTCAATTCATGATTCAAGATTCAATTCATGATTCATTTCATGATTCATGATTCGATTTATGATTCATGATTCAATTCGTGATTCATGATTCAATTAATGATTCATGATTCATTTCATGAGTCATTTCATGATTCATTTCATGATTCATTTCATGATTCATGATTCCTGATTCAATTCATGATTCATGATTCAATTCATGATTCATGATTCATTTCATGATTCATGATTCGATTCATGATTTATGATTCAATTCATGATTCATGATTCATGATTCAATTCATGATTCATGATTCATGATTCGAATTATGACTCATGATTAAATTCATGATTTATGATTCAATTCATGATTCATGATTTATTTCATGATTCAATTCATGGTTCATGAATCTTGATTCAATTCATGATTTATTTCATGATTCATGATTCGATTCATGATTCATGATTCAATTCTTGATTTATGATTCATGATTCATGATTTAATTCATGATTCATGATTCAATTCATGATTCTTGATTCATTTCATGATTCATAATTCATGATTCAATTCATGATTCATGATTCAATTCATGATTCATGATTCAATTCATGAATCATGATTCGATTCATGATTCATGATTCAATTCATGATTCAATTCTTGTTTCAATTAATAATTCAATTCTTGATTCATGATTCAATTCATGATTCATGATTCATGATTCAATGCATGATTCATGATTCATGATTCAATGCATGATTCAATTATTGATTCAATTCATAATTCAATTCATGATTCATGATTCGATTCATGATTCATGTTTGAATTCATGATTCAATTCATGATTCATTTTATGATTCATGATTCAATTCATGATTCATGATTCAATTCATGATTCATGAATCAATTCATGATTTATGATTCATGATTTAATTCATGATTCATGATTCAATTCATGATTCGATTCATGATTCATGATTCAATTCATGATTCATGACTCATGATTCAATTCATGATTCAATTCATGATTCATGACTCAATTCATGATTCATGATTCGATTCATGATTCATAATTCAATTCATGATTCATGATTCATGATTCAATTCATGATTCGATTCATGATTCATGATTCAATTCATGATTCATGATTCAATTCATGAGTCATGATTCATGATTTAATTCATGATTCATAATTCATGATTTGATTCATGATTCATGATTCATGATTGGATTCATGATTCATGATTTATGATTCAATTCATGATTCATGATTCAATTCATGATTCGATTCATGATTCATGATTCATGATTTGATTTATGATTCATGATTAAATTCATGATTCATAATTTATGATTCAATTCATGATTCATAATTCATGATTCAATTCATGATTCGATTCATGATTCATGATTCAATTCATGATTCATTATTTGATTCATGATTCATGATTCAATTTTTAATTCATTATTCGATTCATGATTCAATTCATGATTCATGATTTATTTCATTATTCAATTCATGGTTCATAAATCTTGATTCAATTCATGATTTATTTCATGATTAATGATTCGATTCATGATTCATGATTCATGATTCAATTCATGATTCAATTCATTATTTATTTCATGATTCATGATTCAATTCATGATTCAAGATTCAATTTATGATTCATTTCATGATTCATGATTCGATTTATGATTCATGATTCAATTCGTGATTCATGATTCAATTAATGATTCATGATTCATTTCATGAGTCATTTCATGATTCATTTCATGATTCATGATTCCTGATTCAATTCATGATTCATGATTCAATTCATGATTCATGATTCATTTCATGATTCATGATTCAATTCATGATTTGATTCATGATTTATGATTCAATTCATGATTCATGATTCATGATTCAATTCATGATTCATGATTCATGATTCAATTCATGATTCATGATTCATGATTCGAATTATGATTCATGATTAAATTCATGATTCATAATTTATGATTCAATTCATGATTCATGATTTATTTCATGATTCAATTCATGGTTCATGAATCTTGATTCAATTCATGATTTATTTCATGATTCATGATTCGATTCATGATTCATGATTCAATTCTTGATTTATGATTCATGATTCATGATTTAATTCATGATTCATGATTCAATTCATGATTCATGATTCGATTCATGATTCATGATTCAATTCTTGAATCATGATTCATGATTCAATTCTTGAATCATGATTCATGATTCGAATTATGATTCATGATTAAATTCATGATTCATGATTTATGATTCAATTCATGCTTCATGAATCTTTATTCAATTCATGATTTTTTTTCATGATTCATGATTCGATTCATGATTCATGATTCATGATTCAATTCATGATTCAATTCATGATTTATTTCATAATTCATGATTCGATTCATGATTCATGATTCATTATTCAATTCATGATTCAATTCATGATTTATGATTTAATTCATGATTCATGATTTAATTCCTGATTCATGATTCATGATTCATGATTCGATTTATAATTCATGATTCAATTCATGATGCATGATTCAATTCGTGATTCATGATTCAATTCATGATTCATGATTCATTTCATGATTCATGATTCAATTCATGATTCATGATTCATTTCATGATTCATGATTCAATACATGATTCATGATTCATTCCATGATTCATGATTCAATTAATGATTCAATTCATGATTCAATTTATGATTCATAATTCATGATTCAATTCATGATTCAATTTATGATTCATGATTCATTATTCAATTCATGATTCATGATTCATGATTCGATTCATGATTCATGATTCAATTCATGATTCATGATTCAATTCATAATTTGTGATTCATGATTCATGATTCAATTCATGATTCATGATTTGATTCATGATTCATGATTCATGATTCAATTCATGATTCATGATTCGATTTATGATTCATGATTCAATTCATGATTCAATTCATGATTCATGATTCAATTCATGATTCATGATTCATTTCATGATTCATGATTAATGATTCAATTCATGATTCAATTCATGATTCAACTTATGATTTATAATTCATTATTCAATTCATGATTTAATTCATGATTCATGATTCATGATTCAATTGATGGTTCATGATTCAATTCATGATTCATGATTCGATTCATGATTCATCATTCATCATTCAATTCATGATTCATGATTCAATTCATGATTCAATTCATGATTTATTTCATGATTCATGATTCGATTCATGATTCATGATTCATGATTCAATTCATGATTCAATTCATGATTTATGATTTAATTCATGATTCATGATTCATGATTCATGATTTGATTTATAATTCATGATTCAATTCATGATGCATGATTCAATTCGTGATTCATGATTCAATTCATGATTCATGATTCATTTCATGATTCATTTCATGATTCATGATTCCTGATTCAATTCATGATTCATGATTCAATTCATGATTCAATTCATGATTCAATTTATGATTCATAATTCATGATTCAATTCATGATTCAATTTATGATTCATGATTCAATTCATGATTCAATTTATGATTCATAATTCAATTCAAGATTCATGATTCAATTCATGATTCATTTCATGATTCATTTCATTATCCATGATTCCTGATTCAATTCATGATTCATGATTCAATTCATGATTCTTGATTCATTTCATGATTCATGTTTCATGATTCAATTCATGATTCATGATTCATGATTCAATTCATGATTCATGATTCAATTCATGAATCATGATTTGATTCATGATTCATGATTCAATTCATGATTCAATTCTTGTTTCAATTAATAATTCAATTCATGATTCATGATTCAATTCATGATTCATGATTCATGATTCAATGCATGATTCATGATTCATGATTCAATGCATGATTCAATTCTTGATTCAATTCATGATTAAATTCATGATTCATGATTCGATTCATGATTCATGTTTGAATTCATGATTCAATTCATGATTCATTTCATGATTCATGATTCAATTCATGATTCATGATTGAATTCAAGATTCATGATTCGATTCATGATTCATGATTCATGATTCATTTTATGATTTATGATTTAATTTATGATTCATGACTCATGATTCAATTCATAATTCATGATTCATGATTCAATTCATGATTCATGATTCAATTCATGATTCATGATTCGATTCATGATTCATAATTCAATTCATGATTCATGATTCCTGATTCAATTCATGATTCAATTCATGATTCATGAATCAATTCATGAGTCATGATTCATGATTCAATTCATGATTCATGATTCATGATTCGATTCATGATTCATGAATTATGATTCATGATTCGATTCATGATTCATGATTCATGATTCAATTCATGATTCATGATTCAATTCATGATTCGATTCATGATTCATGATTCATGATTCGATATATGATTCATGATTCAATTCATGATTCATGATTCAATTCTTGAATCATGATTCATGATTCGAATTATGATTCATGATTAAATTCATGATTCATGAATCTTTATTCAATTCATGATTTATTTCATGATTCATGATTCGATTCATGATTCATGATTCATGATTCAATTCATGATTCAATTCATGATTTATTTCATAATTCATGATTCGATTCATGATTCATTATTCATGATTCAATTCATGATTTATGATTTAATTCATGATTCATGATTCATGATTTAATTCCTGATTCATGATTCATGATTCGATTTATAATTCATGATTCAATTCATGATGCATGATTCAATTCGTGATTCATGATTCAATTCATGATTCATGATTCATTTCATGATTCATTTCATGATTCATGATTCCTGATTCAATTCATGATTCATGATTCAATACATGATTCATTAATTCATTTCATGATTCATGATTCAATTCATAATTTGTGATTCATGATTCATGATTCAATTCATGATTCATGATTCGATTCATGATTCATGATTCATGATTCAATTCATGATTCATGATTCGATTTATGATTCATGATTCAATTAATGATTCATGATTCAATTCATGATTCATTATTCATTTCATGAATTATTTCATGATTCATGATTCAATTCAAGATTCATGATTCAATTCATGATTCATTTCATGATTCATGTTTAATGATTCAATTCATGATTCAATTCATGATTCAACTTATGATTTATAATTCATGATTCAATTCATGATTGAATTCATGATTCAATTCATGATTCATGATTCATGATTCAATTCATGATTCATGATTCAATTCATGATTCATGATTCGATTCATCATTCATCATTCAATTCATGATTTATGATTCAATTCATGATTCAATTTATGATTCATGATTCCTGATTCAATTCATGATTCATGGTTAAATTCATGATTCACGATTCAATTCATGATTCAATTTATGATTCATGATTTAATTCAAGATTCATGATTCAATTCATGATTCATGATTCATGATTCAATTCATGATTTATGTTTCAATTCATGATTCAATTCTTGATTCATGAATCATGATTCGATTCATGATTTATGTTTCAATTCATGATTCAATTCTTGATTCAATTCATAATTCAATTCATGATAAATGATTCAATGCATGATTCAATTCTTGATTCAATTCATAATTCAATTCATGATTCATGATTCGATTCATGATTCATGTTTGAATTCATGATTCAATTCATGATTCATTTCATGATTCAAGATTCAATTCATGATTTATGATTCAATTCTTGGTTTATGATTCATGATTCATGATTCAATTCATGATACACGATTCAATTCATGATTCATGATTCATTTCATGATTCATGATTCAATTCATGATTCGATTCATGATTCATGAGTCAATTCATAAATTCATGATTCAATTTATGATTCATGATTCAATTCTTGATTCATGATTTATGATTTGAATTATGATTCATGATTTGAATTATGATTCATGATTAAATTCATGATTTATGATTTATGATTCAATTCATGATTCATGATTTATTTCATGATTCAATTCATGGTTCATGAATCTTGATTCAATTCATGATTTATGCTTCAATTCATGATTCATGATTCATGATTTAATTCATGATTCATGATTCATGATTCATGATTCGATTTATAATTCAAGATTCAATTCATGATGCATGATTCAATTTGTGATTCATGATTTAATTCATGATTCATTTCATGATTCATTTCATGATTCATGATTCATGATTCAATTCATGATTCATGAGTCAATTCATGATTCATGATTCATTTCATGATTCATGATTTAATTCATGATTCAATTCATGATTCGATTTATGATTCATGATTTATGATTCATGATTCATGATTCAATTCATGATTAATGATTCAATTCATGATTCAATTCATGATTCATGATTCAATTCATGATTTATGATTAATTTCATGAATCATGATTCATGATTCAATTCATGATTCATGATTCAATTCATGAATCATGATTCGATTCATGATTCATGTTTCAATTCATACTTCAATTCATGATTCATGATTCAATTCATGATTCAATTCATAATTCAATTCATGATTCATGATTCGATTCATGATTCATGTTTGAATTCATGATTCAATTCATTATTCATTTCATGATTCATGATTCAATTTATGATTCATGATTCAATTCTTGATTTATAATTCATGATTCATGATTCAATTCATGATTCATGATTCAATCCATGAATCATGATTCGATTCATGATTCATGATTCAATTCTTGATTTATAATTCATGATTCATGATTCAATTCATGATTCATGATTCAATCCATGATTCATGATTCGATTCATGATTCATGATTCAATTCATGATTTATGATTCATTTCATGATTCTTTTCATGATTCATGATTTAATTCATGATTCATGATTCATGATTCAATTCATGATTAATGATTCGATTCATGATTCATGATTCATTATTCAACTCATGACTCATGATTCGATTCATGATTCATGATTCAATTCTTGATTCATGATTCGATTCATGATTCATGATTACATTTATGGTTCATGAATCTTGATTCAATTTATGATTTATTTCATGATTCATGATTCGATTCATGATTCATGATTCATGATTCAATTCATGATTCAATTCAGGATTTATGATTCAATTCATGATTCATGATGCATGATTCAATTCATGATTCATGATTCGATTTATGATTCATGATTCAATTCATGATTCATGATTCAATTCATGATTCAATTCATGATTCATGATTCGATTTATGATTCATGATTCAATTTGTGATTCATGATTCAATTCATGATTCATGATTCATTTCATGATTCATGATTCCTGATTCAATTCATGATTCATGATTCAATTCATGATTCATGATTCAATTCATGATTCGATTCATGATTCATGATTCATGATTCAATTTATGATTCATGATTCGTTTCATGAATCATGATTCAATTCTTGATTCATGATTCGATTTATGATTCATGATTAAATTCATGATTCATGATTTATGATTGAATTCATGATTCATGATTTATTTCATGATTCAATTCATGGTTCATGAATCTTGATTCAATCCATGATTTATTTCATGATTCATAATTCGATTCCTGATTCAATTCGTGATTCATGATTCAATTCATGATTCATGATTCATTTCATGATTCATGATTCCTGATTCAATTCATGATTTATGATTCAATTCATGATTCAATTCATGATTTATTTCATGATTCATGATTCGATTCATGATCATGATTCATGATTCAATTCATGATTCAATTCATGATTTATGATTCAATTCATGAATCATGATTCAATTCATGATTCATGTTTCAATTCATACTTCAGTTCATGATTCATGATTCAATTCATGATTCAATTCATGATTTATGATTCAATTCATGATTCATGATTCATGATTTATGATTCATGAATCATGATTCGATTTATAATTCATGATTCAATTAATGATGCATGATTCAATTCGTGATTCATGATTCAATTCATGATTCATGATTTATTTCATGATTCATTTCATGATTCATGATTCCTGATTCAATCCATGATTCATGATTCAATTCATGATTAAATTTATGATTTATAATTCATGATTCAATTCATGATTCAATTCATGATTTATGATTCATGATTCGATTCATGATTCATAATTCAATTCATGATTCATGATTCAATTCATGATTCGTGATTCATGATTCATTATTCAATTCATGATTCATGATTCGATTCATGATTCATGATTCAATTCATGATTCATGATTCATTTCATGATTCATGATTCAATTCATGATTCAATTCATGATTCAATTTATGATTCATAATTCATGATTCAATTCATGATTCATGATTCAATTCATGATTCATGATTCATTTCATGATTCATGATTCCTGATTCAATTCATGATTCATGATTCAATTCATGATTCAATTCATGATTTATTTCATGATTCATGATTAAATTCATGATTCATGATTCAATTCATGATTCATGATTCAATTCATGATTCATGATTCAATTCATGATTCATGATTAAATTCTTGAATCATGATTCATGATTCGAATTATGATTCATGATTAAATTCATGATTCATGAATCTTTATTCAATTCATGATTTATTTCATGATTCATGATTCGATTCATGATTCATGATTCATGATTCAATTCATGATTCAATTCATGATTTATTTCATAATTCATGATTCGATTCATGATTCATTATTCATGATTCAATTCATGATTTATGATTTAATTCATGATTCATGATTCATGATTCAATTCATGATTCGATTCATGATTCATGATTCATTATTCAACTCATGACTCATGATTCGATTCATGATTCATGATTCAATTCTTGATTCATGATTCGATTCATGATTCATGATTACATTTATGGTTCATGAATCTTGATTCAATTTATGATTTATTTCATGATTCATGATTCGATTCATGATTCATGATTCATGATTCAATTCATGATTCAATTCAGGATTTATGATTCAATTCATGATTCATGATGCATGATTCAATTCATGATTCATGATTCATGATTCGATTTATGATTCATGATTCAATTCATGATGCATGATTCAATTTGTGATTCATGATTCAATTCATGATTCATGATTCATTTCATGATTCATTTCATGATTCATGATTCCTGATTCAATTCATGATTCATGATTCAATTCATGATTCATGATTCAATTCATGATTCGATTCATGATTCATGATTCAATTTATGATTCATGATTCGTTTCATGAATCATGATTCAATTCTTGATTCATGATTCGATTTATGATTCATGATTAAATTCATGATTCATGATTTATGATTGAATTCATGATTCATGATTTATTTCATGATTCAATTCATGGTTCATGAATCTTGATTCAATCCATGATTTATTTCATGATTCATAATTCGATTCATGATTCAATTCGTGATTCATGATTCAATTCATGATTCATGATTCATTTCATGATTCATGATTCCTGATTCAATTCATGATTTATGATTCAATTCATGATTCAATTCATGATTTATTTCATGATTCATGATTCGATTCATGATCATGATTCATGATTCAATTCATGATTCAATTCATGATTTATGATTCAATTCATGAATCATGATTCAATTCATGATTCATGTTTCAATTCATACTTCAATTCATGATTCATGATTCAATTCATGATTCAATTCATGATTTATTTCATGATTCATGATTCGATTCATGATCATGATTCATGATTCAATTCATGATTCAATTCATGATTTATGATTCAATTCATGAATCATGATTCAATTCATGATTCATGTTTCAATTCATACTTCAATTCATGATTCATGATTCAATTCATGATTCAATTCATAATTCAATTCATGATTCATGATTCGATTCATGATTCATGTTTGAATTCATGATTCAATTCATTATTCATTTCATGATTCATGATTCAATTTATGATTCATGCTTCAATTCTTGATTTATAATTCATGATTCATGATTCAATTCATGATTCATGATTCAATCCATGATTCATGATTCGATTCATGATTCATGATTCATGATTCAATTCATGATTCAATTCAGGATTTATGATTCAATTCATGATTCATGATGCATGATTCAATTCATGATTCATGATTCATGATTCGATTTATGATTCATGATTCAATTCATGATGCATGATTCAATTTGTGATTCATGATTCAATTCATGATTCATGATTCATTTCATGATTCATTTCATGATTCATGATTCCTGATTCAATTCATGATTCATGATTCAATTCATGATTCATGATTCATGATTCAATTCATGATTCGATTCATGATTCATGATTCATGATTCAATTCATGATTCATGATTCAATTCATGATTCAATTCTTGTTTCAATTAATAATTCAATTCATGATTCATGATTCAATTCATGATTCATGATTCATGATTCAATGCATGATTCATGATTCATGATTCATGATTCAATGCATGATTCAATTCTTGATTCAATTCATGATTAAATTCATGATTCATGATTCGATTCATGATTCATGTATGAATTCATGATTCAATTCATGATTCATTTCATGATTCATGATTCAATTCATGATTCATGATTGAATTCATGATTCATGATTCGATTCATGATTCATGATTCAATTCATGATTCATGATTCATTTTATGATTTATGATTTAATTTATGATTCATGACTCATGATTCAATTCATAATTCATGATTCATGATTCAATTCATGATTCATGATTCAATTCATGATTCATGATTCGATTCATGATTCATAATTCAATTCATGATTCATGATTCCTGATTCAATTCATGATTCAATTCATGATTCATGAATCAATTCATGAGTCATGATTCATGATTCAATTCATGATTCATGATTCATGATTCGATTCATGATTCATGAATTATGATTCATGATTCGATTCATGATTCATGATTCATGATTCAATTCATGATTCATGATTCAATTCATGATTCGATTCATGATTCATGATTCATGATTCGATATATGATTCATGATTCAATTCATGATTCATGATTCAATTCTTGAATCATGATTCATGATTAAATTCATGATTCATGAATCTTTATTCAATTCATGATTTATTTCATGATTCATGATTCGATTCATGATTCATGATTCATGATTCAATTCATGATTCAATTCATGATTTATTTCATAATTCATGATTCGATTCATGATTCATTATTCATGATTCAATTCATGATTTATGATTTAATTCATGATTCATGATTCATGATTTAATTCCTGATTCATGATTCATGATTCGATTTATAATTCATGTTTCAATTCATGATGCATGATTCAATTCGTGATTCATGATTCAATTCATGATTCATGATTCATTTCATGATTCATTTCATGATTCATGATTCCTGATTCAATTCATGATTCATGATTCAATACATGATTCATTAATTCATTTCATGATTCATGATTCAATTCATAATTTGTGAGTCATGATTCATGATTCAATTCATGATTCATGATTCGATTCATGATTCATGATTCATGATTCAATTCATGATTCATGATTCGATTTATGATTCATGATTCAATTAATGATTCATGATTCAATTCATGATTCATTATTCATTTCATGAATTATTTCATGATTCATGATTCAATTCAAGATTCATGATTCAATTCATGATTCATTTCATGATTCATGTTTAATGATTCAATTCATGATTCAATTCATGATTCAACTTATGATTTATAATTCATGATTCAATTCATGATTCAATTCATGATTCAATTCATGATTCATGATTCAATTCATGATTCATGATTCAATTCATGATTCATGATTCGATTCATCATTCATCATTCAATTCATGATTTATGATTCAATTCATGATTCAATTTATGATTCATGATTCCTGATTCAATTCATGATTCATGGTTAAATTCATGATTCACGATTCAATTCATGATTCAATTTATGATTCATGATTTAATTCAAGATTCATGATTCAATTCATGATTCATGATTCATGATTCAATTCATGATTTATGTTTCAATTCATGATTCAATTCATGATTTATGTTTCAATTCATGATTCAATTCTTGATTCATGAATCATGATTCGATTCATGATTTATGTTTCAATTCATGATTCAATTCTTGATTCAATTCATAATTCAATTCATGATTAATGATTCAATGCATGATTCAATTCTTGATTCAATTCATAATTCAATTCATGATTCATGATTCGATTCATGATTCATGTTTGAATTCATGATTCAATTCATGATTCATTTCATGATTCAAGATTCAATTCATGATTTATGATTCAATTCTTGGTTTATGATTCATGATTCATGATTCAATTCATGATACATGATTCAATTCATGATTCATGATTCATTTCATGATTCATGATTCAATTCATGATTCGATTCATGATTCATGAGTCAATTCATAAATTCATGATTCAATTCATGATTCATGATTCAATTCTTGATTCATGATTTATGATTTGAATTATGATTCATGATTTGAATTATGATTCATGATTAAATTCATGATTTATGATTTATGATTCAATTCATGATTCATGATTTATTTCATGATTCAATTCATGGTTCATGAATCTTGATTCAATTCATGATTTATGCTTCAATTCATGATTCATGATTCATGATTTAATTCATGATTCATGATTCATGATTCATGATTCGATTTATAATTCAAGATTCAATTCATGATGCATGATTCAATTTGTGATTCATGATTTAATTCATGATTCATTTCATGATTCATTTCATGATTCATGATTCATGATTCAATTCATGATTCATGAGTCAATTCATGATTCATGATTCATTTCATGATTCATGATTTAATTCATGATTCAATTCATGATTCGATTTATGATTCATGATTTATGATTCATGATTCATGATTCAATTCATGATTAATGATTCAATTCATGATTCAATTCATGATTCATGATTCAATTCATGATTCATGATTAATTTCATGAATCATGATTCATGATTCAATTCATGATTCATGATTCAATTCATGAATCATGATTCGATTCATGATTTATGTTTCAATTCATACTTCAATTCATGATTCATGATTCAATTCATGATTCAATTCATAATTCAATTCATGATTCATGATTCGATTCATGATTCATGTTTGAATTCATGATTCAATTCATTATTCATTTCATGATTCATGATTCAATTTATGATTCATGATTCAATTCTTGATTTATAATTCATGATTCATGATTCAATTCATGATTCATGATTCAATCCATGATTCATGATTCGATTCATGATTCATGATTCAATTCTTGATTTATAATTCATGATTCATGATTCAATTCATGATTCATGATTCAATCCATGATTCATGATTCGATTCATGATTCATGATTCAATTCATGATTTATGATTCATTTCATGATTCTTTTCATGATTCATGATTTAATTCATGATTCATGATTCATGATTCAATTCATGATTAATGATTCAATTCATGATTCATGATTCAATTCATCATTCATGATTAAATTCATGATTCGATTCATGATTCATGATTCCAATTCATGATTCATGACTCATGATTCAATTCATGATTCATGATTCAATTCATCATTCATGATTCAATTCATCATTCATGATTCATGATTCAATTCATGATTCAATTCATGATTCATGATTCGATTCATGATTCATAATTCAATTCATGATTCATGATTCATGATTCAATTCATGATTCGATTCATAATTCAGGATTCAATTCATGATTCATGATTTATGATTCAATTCATGATTCATGATTTATGATTAAATTCATGATTCGATTCATGATTCATAATTCGATATATGATTCATGATTAAATTCATGATTCATGTTTTATGATTCAATTCATGATTCATGATTCATGATTCAATTCATGATTCGATTCATGATTCATTATTCAACTCATGATTCATGATTCGATTCATGATTCATGATTCAATTCTTGATTCATGATTCGATTCATGATTCATGATTACATTTATGGTTCATGAATCTTGATTCAATTTATGATTTATTTCATGATTCATGATTCGATTCATGATTCATGATTCATGATTCAATTCATGATTCAATTCAGGATTTATGATTCAATTCATGATTCATGATGCATGATTCAATTCATGATTCATGATTCATGATTCGATTTATGATTCATGATTCAATTCATGATGCATGATTCAATTTGTGATTCATGATTCAATTCATGATTCATGATTCATTTCATGATTCATTTCATGATTCATGATTCCTGATTCAATTCATGATTCATGATTCAATTCATGATTCATGATTCATGATTCAATTCATGATTCGATTCATGATTCATGATTCATGATTCAATTTATGATTCATGATTCGTTTCATGAATCATGATTCAATTCTTGATTCATGATTCGATTTATGATTCATGATTAAATTCATGATTCATGATTTATGATTGAATTCATGATTCATGATTTATTTCATGATTCAATTCATGGTTCATGAATCTTGATTCAATCCATGATTTATTTCATGATTCATAATTCGATTCATGATTCATGATTCAATTCATGAGTCATGATTCATTTCATGATTCATTTCATGATTCATGATTCCTGATTTAATTCATGATTCATGATTCAATTCGTGATTCATGATTCAATTCATGATTCATGATTCATTTCATGATTCATGATTCCTGATTCAATTCATGATTTATGATTCAATTCATGATTCAATTCATGATTTATTTCATGATTCATGATTCGATTCATGATCATGATTCATGATTCAATTCATGATTCAATTCATGATTTATGATTCAATTCATGATTCATGATTCATGATTTATGATTCATGAATCATGATTCGATTTATAATTCATGATTCAATTAATGATGCATGATTCAATTCGTGATTCATGATTCAATTCATGATTCATTTCATGATTCATGATTCCTGATTCAATCCATGATTCATGATTCAATTCATGATTAAATTTATGATTTATAATTCATGATTCAATTCATGATTCAATTCATGATTTATGATTCATGATTCGATTCATGATTCATGATTCAATTCATGATTCATGATTCAATTCATGATTCGTGATTCATGATTCATTATTCAATTCATGATTCATGATTCGATTCGTGATTCATGATTCATGATTCAATTCATGATTCATGATTCATTTCATGATTCATGATTCAATTCATGATTCAATTCATGATTCAATTTATGATTCATAATTCATGATTCAATTCATGATTCATGATTCAATTCATGATTCATGATTCATTTCATGATTCATGATTCCTGATTCAATTCATGATTCATGATTCAATTCATGATTCAATTCATGATTTATTTCATGATTCATGATTAAATTCATGATTCATGATTCAATTCATGATTCATGATTCAATTCATGATTCATGATTCAATTCATGATTCATGATTCAATTCATGATTCATGATTAAATTCTTGAATCATGATTCATGATTCGAATTATGATTCATGATTAAATTCATGATTCATGAATCTTTATTCAATTCATGATTTATTTCATGATTCATGATTCGATTCATGATTCATGATTCATGATTCAATTCATGATTCAATTCATGATTTATTTCATAATTCATGATTCGATTCATGATTCATTATTCATGATTCAATTCATGATTTATGATTTAATTCATGATTCATGATTCATGATTCAATTCATGATTCGATTCATGATTCATGATTCATTATTCAACTCATGACTCATGATTCGATTCATGATTCATGATTCAATTCTTGATTCATGATTCGATTCATGATTCATGATTACATTTATGGTTTATGAATCTTGATTCAATTTATGATTTATTTCATGATTCATGATTCGATTCATGATTCATGATTCATTTCATGAATTATTTCATGATTCATGATTCAATTCAAGATTCATGATTCAATTCATGATTCATTTCATGATTCATGTTTAATGATTCAATTCATGATTCAATTCATGATTCAACTTATGATTTATAATTCATGATTCAATTCATGATTCAATTCATGATTCAATTCATGATTCATGATTCAATTCATGATTCATGATTCAATTCATGATTCATGATTCGATTCATCATTCATCATTCAATTCATGATTTATGATTCAATTCATGATTCAATTTATGATTCATGATTCCTGATTCAATTCATGATTCATGGTTAAATTCATGATTCACGATTCAATTCATGATTCAATTTATGATTCATGATTTAATTCAAGATTCATGATTCAATTCATGATTCATGATTCATGATTCAATTCATGATTTATGTTTCAATTCATGATTCAATTCATGATTTATGTTTCAATTCATGATTCAATTCTTGATTCATGAATCATGATTCGATTCATGATTTATGTTTCAATTCATGATTCAATTCTTGATTCAATTCATAATTCAATTCATGATTAATGATTCAATGCATGATTCAATTCTTGATTCAATTCATAATTCAATTCATGATTCATGATTCGATTCATGATTCATGTTTGAATTCATGATTCAATTCATGATTCATTTCATGATTCAAGATTCAATTCATGATTTATGATTCAATTCTTGGTTTATGATTCATGATTCATGATTCAATTCATGATACATGATTCAATTCATGATTCATGATTCATTTCATGATTCATGATTCAATTCATGATTCGATTCATGATTCATGAGTCAATTCATAAATTCATGATTCAATTCATGATTCATGATTCAATTCTTGATTCATGATTTATGATTTGAATTATGATTCATGATTTGAATTATGATTCATGATTAAATTCATGATTTATGATTTATGATTCAATTCATGATTCATGATTTATTTCATGATTCAATTCATGGTTCATGAATCTTGATTCAATTCATGATTTATGCTTCAATTCATGATTCATGATTCATGATTTAATTCATGATTCATGATTCATGATTCATGATTCGATTTATAATTCAAGATTCAATTCATGATGCATGATTCAATTTGTGATTCATGATTTAATTCATGATTCATTTCATGATTCATTTCATGATTCATGATTCATGATTCAATTCATGATTCATGAGTCAATTCATGATTCATGATTCATTTCATGATTCATGATTTAATTCATGATTCAATTCATGATTCGATTTATGATTCATGATTTATGATTCATGATTCATGATTCAATTCATGATTAATGATTCAATTCATGATTCAATTCATGATTCATGATTCAATTCATGATTCATGATTAATTTCATGAATCATGATTCATGATTCAATTCATGATTCATGATTCAATTCATGAATCATGATTCGATTCATGATTTATGTTTCAATTCATACTTCAATTCATGATTCATGATTCAATTCATGATTCAATTCATAATTCAATTCATGATTCATGATTCGATTCATGATTCATGTTTGAATTCATGATTCAATTCATTATTCATTTCATGATTCATGATTCAATTTATGATTCATGATTCAATTCTTGATTTATAATTCATGATTCATGATTCAATTCATGATTCATGATTCAATCCATGATTCATGATTCGATTCATGATTCATGATTCAATTCTTGATTTATAATTCATGATTCATGATTCAATTCATGATTCATGATTCAATCCATGATTCATGATTCGATTCATGATTCATGATTCAATTCATGATTTATGATTCATTTCATGATTCTTTTCATGATTCATGATTTAATTCATGATTCATGATTCATGATTCAATTCATGATTAATGATTCAATTCATGATTCATGATTCAATTCATCATTCATGATTAAATTCATGATTCGATTCATGATTCATGATTCCAATTCATGATTCATGACTCATGATTCAATTCATGATTCATGATTCAATTCATCATTCATGATTCAATTCATCATTCATGATTCATGATTCAATTCATGATTCAATTCATGATTCATGATTCGATTCATGATTCATAATTCAATTCATGATTCATGATTCATGATTCAATTCATGATTCGATTCATAATTCAGGATTCAATTCATGATTTATGATTCAATTCATGATTCATGATTTATGATTAAATTCATGATTCGATTCATGATTCATAATTCGATATATGATTCATGATTAAATTCATGATTCATGTTTTATGATTCAATTCATGATTCATGATTCATGATTCAATTCATGATTCGATTCATGATTCATTATTCAACTCATGATTCATGATTCGATTCATGATTCATGATTCAATTCTTGATTCATGATTCGATTCATGATTCATGATTACATTTATGGTTCATGAATCTTGATTCAATTTATGATTTATTTCATGATTCATGATTCGATTCATGATTCATGATTCATGATTCAATTCATGATTCAATTCAGGATTTATGATTCAATTCATGATTCATGATGCATGATTCAATTCATGATTCATGATTCATGATTCGATTTATGATTCATGATTCAATTCATGATGCATGATTCAATTTGTGATTCATGATTCAATTCATGATTCATGATTCATTTCATGATTCATTTCATGATTCATGATTCCTGATTCAATTCATGATTCATGATTCAATTCATGATTCATGATTCATGATTCAATTCATGATTCGATTCATGATTCATGATTCATGATTCAATTTATGATTCATGATTCGTTTCATGAATCATGATTCAATTCTTGATTCATGATTCGATTTATGATTCATGATTAAATTCATGATTCATGATTTATGATTGAATTCATGATTCATGATTTATTTCATGATTCAATTCATGGTTCATGAATCTTGATTCAATCCATGATTTATTTCATGATTCATAATTCGATTCATGATTCATGATTCAATTCATGAGTCATGATTCATTTCATGATTCATTTCATGATTCATGATTCCTGATTTAATTCATGATTCATGATTCAATTCGTGATTCATGATTCAATTCATGATTCATGATTCATTTCATGATTCATGATTCCTGATTCAATTCATGATTTATGATTCAATTCATGATTCAATTCATGATTTATTTCATGATTCATGATTCGATTCATGATCATGATTCATGATTCAATTCATGATTCAATTCATGATTTATGATTCAATTCATGATTCATGATTCATGATTTATGATTCATGAATCATGATTCGATTTATAATTCATGATTCAATTAATGATGCATGATTCAATTCGTGATTCATGATTCAATTCATGATTCATTTCATGATTCATGATTCCTGATTCAATCCATGATTCATGATTCAATTCATGATTAAATTTATGATTTATAATTCATGATTCAATTCATGATTCAATTCATGATTTATGATTCATGATTCGATTCATGATTCATGATTCAATTCATGATTCATGATTCAATTCATGATTCGTGATTCATGATTCATTATTCAATTCATGATTCATGATTCGATTCGTGATTCATGATTCATGATTCAATTCATGATTCATGATTCATTTCATGATTCATGATTCAATTCATGATTCAATTCATGATTCAATTTATGATTCATAATTCATGATTCAATTCATGATTCATGATTCAATTCATGATTCATGATTCATTTCATGATTCATGATTCCTGATTCAATTCATGATTCATGATTCAATTCATGATTCAATTCATGATTTATTTCATGATTCATGATTAAATTCATGATTCATGATTCAATTCATGATTCATGATTCAATTCATGATTCATGATTCAATTCATGATTCATGATTCAATTCATGATTCATGATTAAATTCTTGAATCATGATTCATGATTCGAATTATGATTCATGATTAAATTCATGATTCATGAATCTTTATTCAATTCATGATTTATTTCATGATTCATGATTCGATTCATGATTCATGATTCATGATTCAATTCATGATTCAATTCATGATTTATTTCATAATTCATGATTCGATTCATGATTCATTATTCATGATTCAATTCATGATTTATGATTTAATTCATGATTCATGATTCATGATTCAATTCATGATTCGATTCATGATTCATGATTCATTATTCAACTCATGACTCATGATTCGATTCATGATTCATGATTCAATTCTTGATTCATGATTCGATTCATGATTCATGATTACATTTATGGTTTATGAATCTTGATTCAATTTATGATTTATTTCATGATTCATGATTCGATTCATGATTCATGATTCATGATTCAATTCATGATTCAATTCAGGATTTATGATTCAATTCATGATTCATGATGCATGATTCAATTCATGATTCATGATTCATGATTCGATTTATGATTCATGATTCAATTCATGATGCATGATTCAATTTGTGTTTCATGATTCAATTCATGATTCATGATTCATTTCATGATTCATTTCATGATTCATGATTCCTGATTCAATTCATGATTCATGATTCAATTCATGATTCATGATTCAATTCATGATTCGATTCATGATTCATGATTCATGATTCAATTTATGATTCATGATTCGTTTCATGAATCATGATTCAATTCTTGATTCATGATTCGATTTATGATTCATGATTAAATTCATGATTCATGATTTATGATTGAATTCATGATTCATGATTTATTTCATGATTCAATTCATGGTTCATGAATCTTGATTCAATCCATGATTTATTTCATGATTCATAATTCGATTCATGATTCAATTCGTGATTCATGATTCAATTCATGATTCATGATTCATTTCATGATTCCTGATTCAATTCATGATTTATGATTCAATTCATGATTCAATTCATGATTTATTTCATGATTCATGATTCGATTCATGATCATGATTCATGATTCAATTCATGATTCAATTCATGATTTATGATTCAATTCATGAATCATGATTCAATTCATGATTCATGTTTCAATTCATACTTCAATTCATGATTCATGATTCAATTCATGATTCAATTCATAATTCAATTCATGATTCATGATTCGATTCATGATTCATGTTTGAATTCATGATTCAATTCATTATTCATTTCATGATTCATGATTCAATTTATGATTCATGCTTCAATTCTTGATTTATAATTCATGATTCATGATTCAATTCATGATTCATGATTCAATCCATGATTCATGATTCGATTCATGATTCATGATTCAATTCATGATTCATTTCAGGATTTATGATTCAATTCATGATTCATGATGCATGATTCAATTCATGATTCATGATTCATGATTCGATTTATGATTCATGATTCAATTCATGATGCATGATTCAATTTGTGATTCATGATTCAATTCATGATTCATGATTCATTTCATGATTCATTTCATGATTCATGATTCCTGATTCAATTCATGATTCATGATTCAATTCATGATTCATGATTCATGATTCAATTCATGATTCGATTCATGATTCATGATTCATGATTCAATTTATGATTCATGATTCATTTCATGATTCATTTCATGATTCATGATTCCTGATTCAATTCATGATTCATGATTCAATTCATGATTCATGATTCATGATTCAATTCATGATTCGATTCATGATTCATGATTCATGATTCAATTTATGATTCATGATTCGTTTCATGAATCATGATTCAATTCTTGATTCATGATTCGATTTATGATTCATGATTAAATTCATGATTCATGATTTATGATTGAATTCATGATTCATGATTTATTTCATGATTCATTTCATGATTCATGATTCCTGATTCAATCCATGATTCATGATTCAATTCATGATTAAATTTATGATTTATAATTCATGATTCAATTCATGATTCAATTCATGATTTATGATTCATGATTCGATTCATGATTCATGATTCAATTCATGATTCATGATTCAATTCATGATTCGTGATTCATGATTCATTATTCAATTCATGATTCATGATTCGATTCATGATTCATGATTCATGATTCAATTCATGATTCATGATTCATTTCATGATTCATGATTCAATTCATGATTCAATTCATGATTCAATTTATGATTCATAATTCATGATTCAATTCATGATTCATGATTCAATTCATGATTCATGATTCATTTCATGATTCATGATTCCTGATTCAATTTATGATTCATGATTCAATTCATGATTCAATTCATGATTTATTTCATGATTCATGATTAAATTCATGATTCATGATTCAATTCATGATTCATGATTAAATTCTTGAATCATGATTCATGATTCGAATTATGATTCATGATTAAATTCATGATTCATGATTAAATTCATGATTCATGAATCTTTATTCAATTCATGATTTATTTCATGATTCATGATTCGATTCATGATTCATGATTCAATTCATGATTCAATTCATGATTTATTTCATAATTCATGATTCGATTCATGATTCATTATTCATGATTCAATTCATGATTTATGATTCATTTCATGATTCATTTCATGATTCATGATTCCTGATTCAATTCATGATTCATGATTCAATTCATGATTCATGATTCATGATTCAATTCATGATTCGATTCATGATTCATGATTCATGATTCAATTTATGATTCATGATTCGTTTCATGATTCATTTCATGATTCATGATTCCTGATTCAATTCATGATTCATGATTCAATTCATGATTCATGATTCATGATTCAATTCATGATTCGATTCATGATTCATGATTCATGATTCAATTTATGATTCATGATTCGTTTCATGAATCATGATTCAATTCTTGATTCATGATTCGATTTATGATTCATGATTAAATTCATGATTCATGATTTATGATTGAATTCATGATTCATGATTTATTTCATGATTCAATTCATGGTTCATGAATCTTGATTCAATCCATGATTTATTTCATGATTCATAATTCGATTCATGATTCATGATTCAATTCATGAGTCATGATTCATTTCATGATTCATTTCATGATTCATGATTCCTGATTTAATTCATGATTCATGATTCAATTCGTGATTCATGATTCAATTCATGATTCATGATTCATTTCATGATTCATGATTCCTGATTCAATTCATGATTTATGATTCAATTCATGATTCAATTCATGATTTATTTCATGATTCATGATTCGATTCATGATCATGATTCATGATTCAATTCATGATTCAATTCATGATTTATGATTCAATTCATGATTCATGATTTATGATTCATGAATCATGATTCGATTTATAATTCATGATTCAATTAATGATGCATGATTCAATTCGTGATTCATGATTCAATTCATGATTCATTTCATGATTCATGATTCCTGATTCAATCCATGATTCATGATTCAATTCATGATTAAATTTATGATTTATAATTCATGATTCAATTCATGATTCAATTCATGATTTATGATTCATGATTCGATTCATGATTCATGATTCAATTCATGATTCATGATTCAATTCATGATTCGTGATTCATGATTCATTATTCAATTCATGATTCATGATTCGATTCGTGATTCATGATTCATGATTCAATTCATGATTCATGATTCATTTCATGATTCATGATTCAATTCATGATTCAATTCATGATTCAATTTATGATTCATAATTCATGATTCAATTCATGATTCATGATTCAATTCATGATTCATGATTCATTTCATGATTCATGATTCCTGATTCAATTCATGATTCATGATTCAATTCATGATTCAATTCATGATTTATTTCATGATTCATGATTAAATTCATGATTCATGATTCAATTCATGATTCATGATTCAATTCATGATTCATGATTCAATTCATGATTCATGATTCAATTCATGATTCATGATTAAATTCTTGAATCATGATTCATGATTCGAATTATGATTCATGATTAAATTCATGATTCATGAATCTTTATTCAATTCATGATTTATTTCATGATTCATGATTCGATTCATGATTCATGATTCATGATTCAATTCATGATTCAATTCATGATTTATTTCATAATTCATGATTCGATTCATGATTCATTATTCATGATTCAATTCATGATTTATGATTTAATTCATGATTCATGATTCATGATTCAATTCATGATTCGATTCATGATTCATGATTCATTATTCAACTCATGACTCATGATTCGATTCATGATTCATGATTCAATTCTTGATTCATGATTCGATTCATGATTCATGATTACATTTATGGTTTATGAATCTTGATTCAATTTATGATTTATTTCATGATTCATGATTCGATTCATGATTCATGATTCATGATTCAATTCATGATTCAATTCAGGATTTATGATTCAATTCATGATTCATGATGCATGATTCAATTCATGATTCATGATTCATGATTCGATTTATGATTCATGATTCAATTCATGATGCATGATTCAATTTGTGATTCATGATTCAATTCATGATTCATGATTCATTTCATGATTCATTTCATGATTCATGATTCCTGATTCAATTCATGATTCATGATTCAATTCATGATTCATGATTCAATTCATGATTCGATTCATGATTCATGATTCATGATTCAATTTATGATTCATGATTCGTTTCATGAATCATGATTCAATTCTTGATTCATGATTCGATTTATGATTCATGATTAAATTCATGATTCATGATTTATGATTGAATTCATGATTCATGATTTATTTCATGATTCAATTCATGGTTCATGAATCTTGATTCAATCCATGATTTATTTCATGATTCATAATTCGATTCATGATTCAATTCGTGATTCATGATTCAATTCATGATTCATGATTCATTTCATGATTCCTGATTCAATTCATGATTTATGATTCAATTCATGATTCAATTCATGATTTATTTCATGATTCATGATTCGATTCATGATCATGATTCATGATTCAATTCATGATTCAATTCATGATTTATGATTCAATTCATGAATCATGATTCAATTCATGATTCATGTTTCAATTCATACTTCAATTCATGATTCATGATTCAATTCATGATTCAATTCATAATTCAATTCATGATTCATGATTCGATTCATGATTCATGTTTGAATTCATGATTCAATTCATTATTCATTTCATGATTCATGATTCAATTTATGATTCATGCTTCAATTCTTGATTTATAATTCATGATTCATGATTCAATTCATGATTCATGATTCAATCCATGATTCATGATTCGATTCATGATTCATGATTCAATTCATGATTCAATTCAGGATTTATGATTCAATTCATGATTCATGATGCATGATTCAATTCATGATTCATGATTCATGATTCGATTTATGATTCATGATTCAATTCATGATGCATGATTCAATTTGTGATTCATGATTCAATTCATGATTCATGATTCATTTCATGATTCATTTCATGATTCATGATTCCTGATTCAATTCATGATTCATGATTCAATTCATGATTCATGATTCATGATTCAATTCATGATTCGATTCATGATTCATGATTCATGATTCAATTTATGATTCATGATTCATTTCATGATTCATTTCATGATTCATGATTCCTGATTCAATTCATGATTCATGATTCAATTCATGATTCATGATTCATGATTCAATTCATGATTCGATTCATGATTCATGATTCATGATTCAATTTATGATTCATGATTCGTTTCATGAATCATGATTCAATTCTTGATTCATGATTCGATTTATGATTCATGATTAAATTCATGATTCATGATTTATGATTGAATTCATGATTCATGATTTATTTCATGATTCATTTCATGATTCATGATTCCTGATTCAATCCATGATTCATGATTCAATTCATGATTAAATTTATGATTTATAATTCATGATTCAATTCATGATTCAATTCATGATTTATGATTCATGATTCGATTCATGATTCATGATTCAATTCATGATTCATGATTCAATTCATGATTCGTGATTCATGATTCATTATTCAATTCATGATTCATGATTCGATTCATGATTCATGATTCATGATTCAATTCATGATTCATGATTCATTTCATGATTCATGATTCAATTCATGATTCAATTCATGATTCAATTTATGATTCATAATTCATGATTCAATTCATGATTCATGATTCAATTCATGATTCATGATTCATTTCATGATTCATGATTCCTGATTCAATTTATGATTCATGATTCAATTCATGATTCAATTCATAATTTATTTCATGATTCATGATTAAATTCATGATTCATGATTCAATTCATGATTCATGATTAAATTCTTGAATCATGATTCATGATTCGAATTATGATTCATGATTAAATTCATGATTCATGAATCTTTATTCAATTCATGATTTATTTCATGATTCATGATTCGATTCATGATTCATGATTCAATTCATGATTCAATTCATGATTTATTTCATAATTCATGATTCGATTCATGATTCATTATTCATGATTCAATTCATGATTTATGATTTAATTCATGATTCATGATTTATGATTTAATTCCTGATTCATGATTCAATTCATGATTCATGATTCAATTCATAATTTGTGATTCATGATTCATGATTCAATTCATGATTCATGATTCGATTCATGATTCATGATTCATGATTCAATTCATGATTCATGATTCGATTTATGATTCATGATTCAATTAATGATTCATGATTCAATTCATGATTCATGATTCATTTCATGATTCATTTCATGATTCATGATTCAATTCAAGATTCATGATTCAATTCATGATTCTTTTCATGATTCATGATTCATGATTCAATTCATGATTCATGATTCATTTCATGATTCAAATTATGATTCAATTCATGATTCATGATTCATTTCATGATTCAATTCATGATTCAATTCATGATTCAATTTATGATTCATAATTCATGATTCAATTCATGATTCATGATTCAATTCATGATTCATTTCATGATTCATGATTCCTGATTCATTCATGATTCATGATTCAATTCATGATTCAATTCATGATTTATTTCATGATTCATGATTAAATTCATGATTCATGATTCAATTCATGATTCATGATTCAATTCATGATTCATGATTCATGATTCAATTCATGATTCATGATTCAATTCATGATTCATGATTAAATTCTTGAATCATGATTCATGATTCGAATTATGATTCATGATTAAATTCATGATTCATGAATCTTTATTCAATTATTGATTTATTTCATGATTCATGATTCGATTCATGATTCATGATTCAATTCATGATTCAATTCATGATTTATTTCATAATTCATGATTCGATTCATGATTCATTATTCATGATTCAATTCATGATTTATGATTTAATTCATGATTCATGATTCATGATTCAAATCATGATTCGATTCATGATTCATGATTCATTATTCAACTCATGACTCATGATTCGATTCATGATTCATGATTCAATTCTTGATTCATGATTCGATTCATGATTCAGGATTACATTTATGGTTCATGAATCTTGATTCAATTTATGATTTATTTCATGATTCATGATTCGATTCATGATTCATGATTCATGATTCAATTCATGATTCAATTCAGGATTTATGATTCAATTCATGATTCATGATGCATGATTCAATTCATGATTCATGATTCATGATTCGATTTATGATTCATGATTCAATTCATGATGCATGATTCAATTTGTGATTCATGATTCAATTCATGATTCATGATTCATTTCATGATTCATTTCATGATTCATGATTCCTGATTCAATTCATGATTCATGATTCAATTCATGATTCATGATTCAATTCATGATTCGATTCATGATTCATGATTCATGATTCAATTTATGATTCATGATTCGTTTCATGAATCATGATTCAATTCTTGATTCATGATTCGATTTATGATTCATGATTAAATTCATGATTCATGATTTATGATTGAATTCATGATTCATGATTTATTTCATGATTCAATTCATGGTTCATGAATCTTGATTCAATCCATGATTTATTTCATGATTCATAATTTGATTCATGATTCAATTCGTGATTCATGATTCAATTCATGATTCATGATTCATTTCATGATTCATGATTCCTGATTCAATTCATGATTTATGATTCAATTCATGATTCAATTCATGATTTATTTCATGATTCATGATTCGATTCATGATCATGATTCATGATTCAATTCATGATTCAATTCATGATTTATGATTCAATTCATGAATCATGATTCAATTCATGATTCATGTTTCAATTCATACTTCAATTCATGATTCATGATTCAATTCATGATTCAATTCATAATTCAATTCATGATTCATGATTCGATTCATGATTCATGTTTGAATTCATGATTCAATTCATTATTCATTTCATGATTCATGATTCAATTTATGATTCATGCTTCAATTCTTGATTTATAATTCATGATTCATGATTCAATTCATGATTCATGATTCAATCCATGATTCATGATTCGATTCATGATTCATGATTCAATTCATGATTCAATTCAGGATTTATGATTCAATTCATGATTCATGATGCATGAATCAATTCATGATTCATGATTCGTGATTCGATTTATGATTCATGATTCAATTCATGATGCATGATTCAATTTGTGATTCATGATTCAATTCATGATTCATGATTCATTTCATGATTCATTTCATGATTCATGATTCCTGATTCAATTCATGATTCATGATTCAGTTCATGATTCATGATTCATGATTCAATTCATGATTCGATTCATGATTCATGATTCATGATTCAATTTATGATTCATGATTCGTTTCATGAATCATGATTCAATTCTTGATTCATGATTCGATTTATGATTCATGATTAAATTCATGATTCATGATTTATGATTGAATTCATGATTCATGATTTATTTCATGATTCATTTCATGATTCATGATTCCTGATTCAATCTATGATTCATGATTCAATTCATGATTAAATTTATGATTTATAATTCATGATTCAATTCATGATTCAATTCATGATTTATGATTCATGATTCGATTCATGATTCATGATTCAATTCATGATTCATGATTCAATTCATGATTCGTGATTCATGATTCATTATTCAATTCATGATTCATGATTCGATTCATGATTCATGATTCATGATTCAATTCATGATTCATGATTCATTTCATGATTCATGATTCAATTCATGATTCAATTCATGATTCAATTTATGATTCATAATTCATGATTCAATTCATGATTCATGATTCAATTCATGATTCATGATTCTTTTCATGATTCATGATTCCTGATTCAATTTATGATTCATGATTCAATTCATGATTCAATTCATGATTTATTTCATGATTCATGATTAAATTCATGATTCATGATTCAATTCATGATTCATGATTAAATTCTTGAATCATGATTCATGATTCGAATTATGATTCATGATTAAATTCATGATTCATGAATCTTTATTCAATTCATGATTTATTTCATGATTCATGATTCGATTCATGATTCATGATTCATGATTCAATTCATGATTCAATTCATGATTAATTTCATAATTCATGATTCGATTCATGATTCATTATTCATGATTCAATTCATGATTTATGATTTAATTCATGATTCATGATTTATGATTTAATTCCTGATTCATGACTCAATTCATGATTCATGATTCAATTCATAATTTGTGATTCATGATTCATGATTCAATTCATGATTCATGATTCGATTCATGATTCATGATTCATGATTCAATTCATGATTCATGATTCGATTTATGATTAATGATTCAATTAATGATTCATGATTCAATTCATGATTCATGATTCATTTCATGATTCATTTCATGATTCATGATTCAATTCAAGATTCATGATTCAATTCATGATTCATTTCATGATTCATGATTAATGATTCAATTCATGATTCAATTCATGATTCAACTTATGATTTATAATTCATGATTCAATTCATGATTCAATTCATGATTCATGATTCATGATTCAATTCATGATTCATGATTCGATTCATCATTCATCATTCATCATTCAATTCATGATTTATGATTCAATTCATGATTCAATTTATGATTCATGATTCCTGATTCAATTCATGATTCATGGTTCAATTCATGATTCATGATTCAATTCATGATTCAATTTATGATTCATGATTTAATTCAAGATTCATGATTCAATTCATGATTCATGATTCATGATTCAATTCATGATTTATGTTTCAATTCATGATTCAATTCTTGATTCATGAATCATGATTCAATTCATGATTTATGTTTCAATTCATGATTCAATTCTTGATTTAATTCATAATTCAATTCATGATTAATGATTCAATGCATGATTCAATTCTTGATTCAATTCATAATTCAATTCATGATTCGATTCATGATTCATGTTTGAATTCATGATGCAATTCATGATTAATTTCATGATTCATGATTCAATTCATGATTTATGATTCAATTCCTTGGTTTATGATTCATCATTCATGATTCAATTCATGATACATGATTCAATTCATGATTCATGATTCATTTCATGATTCATGATTCAATTCATGATTCGATTCATGATTCATGAGTCAATTCATAAATTCATGATTCAATTCATGATTCATGATTTATGATTTGAATTATGATTCATGATTTGAATTATTAATTCATGATTAAATTCATGATTCAGGATTTATGATTCAATTCATGATTCATGATTTATTTCATGATTCAATTCATGGTTCATGAATCTTGATTCAATTCATGATTTATGATTCAATTCATGATTCATGATTCATGATTTAATTCATGATTCAATTCATGATTCGATTTATGATTCATGATTTATGATTTATGATTCATGATTCAATTCATGATTAATGATTCAATTCATGATTCAATTCAAGATTCATGATTCAATTCATGATTCATTTCATGATTCATGATTAATGATTCAATTCATGATTCAATTCATGATTCAACTTATGATTTATAATTCATGATTCAATTCATGATTCAATTCATGATTCTTGATTCATGATTCATGATTCATGATTGAATTCATGATTCATGATTCAATTCATGATTCATGATTCGATTCATCATTCATCATTCATCATTCAATTCATGATTTATGATTCAATTCATGATTCAATATATGATTCATGATTCATGATTCAATTCATGATTCGATTCATGATTCATGATTCAATTCATGATTCATGATTCAATTCATAATTTGTGATTCATGATTCATGATTCAATTCATGATTCATGATTCGATTCATGATTCATGATTCATGATTCAATTCATGATTCATGATTCGATTTATGATTCATGATTCAATTAATGATTCATGATTCAATTCATGATTCATGATTCATTTCATGATTTATTTCATGATTCATGATTCAATTCAAGATTCATGATTCAATTCATGATTCATTTCATGATTCATGATTAATGATTCAATTCATGATTCAATTCATGATTCAACTTATGATTTATAATTCATGATTCAATTCATGATTCAATTCATGATTCATGATTCATGATTCATGATTCATGATTCAATTCATGATTCATGATTCAATTCATGATTCATGATTCGATTCATCATTCATCATTCATCATTCAATTCATGATTTATGATTCAATTCATGATTCAATTTATGATTCATGATTCCTGATTCAATTGATGATTCATGGTTCAATTCATGATTCATGATTCAATTCATGATTCAATTTATGATTCATGATTTAATTCAAGATTCATGATTCAATTCATGATTCATGATTCATGATTCAATTCATGATTTATGTTTCAATTCATGATTCAATTCTTGATTCATGAATCATGATTCAATTCATGATTTATGTTTCAATTCATGATTCAATTCTTGATTCAATTCATAATTCAATTCATGATTAATGATTCAATGCATGATTCAATTCTTGATTCAATTCATAATTCAATTCATGATTCATGATTCGATTCATGATTCATGTTTGAATTCATGATTTAATTCATGATTCATTTCATGATTCATGATTCAATTCATGATTCATGATTCATTTCATGATTCATGATTCAATTCATGATTCGATTCATGATTCATGAGTCAATTCATAAATTCATGATTCAATTCATGATTCATGATTTATGATTTGAATTATGATTCATGATTTGAATTTTGATTCATGATTAAATTCATGATTCATGATTTATGATTCAATTCATGATTCATAATTTATTTCATGATTCAATTCATGGTTCATAAATCTTGATTCAATTCATGATTTATGATTCAAATCATGATTCATTATTCATGATTTAATTCATGATTCATAATTCATGATTCATGATTCAAATTTATAATTCATGATTCAATTCATGATGCATGATTCAATTTGTGATTCATGATTTAATTCATGATTCATTTCATGATTCATTTCATGATTCATGATTCATGATTCAATTCATGATTCATGAGTCAATTCATGATTCATGATTCATTTCATGATTCATGATTTAATTCATGATTCAATTCATGATTCGATTTATGATTCATGATTTATGACTCAATTCATGAATCATGATTCGATTCATGATTCATGTTTCAATTCATACTTCAATTCATGATTCATGATTCAATTCATGATTCAATTCATAATTCAATTCATGATTCGATTCATGATTCATGTTTGAATTCATGATTCAATTCATTATTCATTTCATGATTCATGATTCAATTTATGATTCATGATTCAATTCTTGATTTATAATTCATGATTCATGATTCAATTCATGATTCATGATTCAATCCATGATTCATGATTCGATTCATGATTCATGATTCAATTCTTGATTTATAATTCATGATTCATGATTCAATTCATGATTCATGATTCAATCTATGATTCATGATTCGATTCATGATTCATGATTCAATTCATGATTTATGATTCATTTCATGATTCTTTTCATGATTCATGATTTAATTCATAATTCATGATTCATGATTCAATTCATGATTAATGATTCAATTCATGATTCATGATTCAATTCATCATTCATGATTAAATTCATGATTCGATTCATGATTCATGATTCAATTCATGATTCATGACTCATGATTCAATTCATGATTCATGATTCAATTCATCATTCATGATTCAATTCACCATTCATGATTCATGATTCAATTTATGATTCGATTCATGATTCAGGATTCAATTCATGATTCATGATTCATGATTCAATTCATGATTCATGATTTATGATTAAATTCATGATTCAATTCATGATTCATGATTTATGATTAAATTCATGATTCAATTCATGATTCATAATTCGATATATGATTCATGATTAAATTCATGATTCATGTTTTATGATTCAATTCATGATTCATGATTCATGATTCAATTCATGATTCGATTCATGATTCATGATTCATTATTCAACTCATGATTCATGATTCGATTCATGATTCATGATTCAATTCTTGATTCATGATTCGATTCATGATTCATGATTACATTTATGGTTCATGAATCTTGATTCAATTTATGATTTATTTCATGATTCATGATTCGATTCATGATTCATGATTCATGATTCAATTCAGGATTTATGATTCAATTCATGATTCATGATGCATGATTCAATTCATGATTCATGATTCATGATTCGATTTATGATTCATGATTCAATTCATGATGCATGATTCAATTTGTGATTCATGATTCAATTCATGATTCATGATTCATTTCATGATTCATTTCATGATTCATGATTCCTGATTCAATTCATGATTCATGATTCAATTCATGATTCATGATTCAATTCATGATTCGATTCATGATTTATGATTCATGATTCAATTTATGATTCATGATTCGTTTCATGAATCATGATTCAATTCTTGATTCATGATTTGATTTATGATTCATGATTAAATTCATGATTCATGATTTATGATTGAATTCATGATTCATGATTTATTTCATGATTCAATTCATGGTTCATGAATCTTGATTCAATCCATGATTTATTTCATGATTCATAATTCGATTCATGATTCATGATTCAATTCATGAGTCATGATTCATTTCATGATTCATTTCATGATTCATGATTCAATTCAAGATTCATGATTCAATTCATGATTCATTTCATGATTCATGATTAATGATTCAATTCATGATTCAATTCATGATTCAACTTATGATTTATAATTCATGATTCAATTCATGATTCAAATCATGATTCATGATTCATGATTCATGATTCATGATTCAATTCATGATTCATGATTCAATTCATGATTCATGATTCGATTCATCATTCATCATTCATCATTCAATTCATGATTTATGATTCAATTCATGATTCAATTTATGATTCATGATTCCTGATTCAATTCATGATTCATGGTTCAATTCATGATTCATGATTCAATTCATGATTCATGATTCATGATTTGAATTATGATTCATGATTTGAATTATTAATTCATGATTAAATTCATGATTCAGGATTTATGATTCAATTCATGATTCATGATTTATTTCATGATTCAATTCATGGTTCATGAATCTTGATTCAATTCATGATTTATGATTCAATTCATGATTCATGATTCATGATTTAATTCATGATTCAATTCATGATTCGATTTATGATTCATGATTTATGATTTATGATTCATGATTCAATTCATGATTAATGATTCAATTCATGATTCAATTCAAGATTCATGATTCAATTCATGATTCATTTCATGATTCATGATTAATGATTCAATTCATGATTCAATTCATGATTCAACTTATGATTTATAATTCATGATTCAATTCATGATTCAATTCATGATTCTTGATTCATGATTCATGATTCATGATTGAATTCATGATTTATGATTCAATTCATGATTCATGATTCGATTCATCATTCATCATTCATCATTCAATTCATGATTTATGATTCAATTCATGATTCAATATATGATTCATGATTCATGATTCAATTCATGATTCGATTCATGATTCATGATTCAATTCATGATTCATGATTCAATTCATAATTTGTGATTCATGATTCATGATTCAATTCATGATTCATGATTCGATTCATGATTCATGATTCAATTAATGATTCATGATTCAATTCATGATTCATGATTCATTTCATGATTTATTTCATGATTCATGATTCAATTCAAGATTCATGATTCAATTCATGATTCATTTCATGATTCATGATTAATGATTCAATTCATGATTCAATTCATGATTCAACTTATGATTTATAATTCATGATTCAATTCATGATTCAATTCATGATTCATGATTCATGATTCATGATTCATGATTCAATTCATGATTCATGATTCAATTCATGATTCATGATTCGATTCATCATTCATCATTCATCATTCAATTCATGATTTATGATTCAATTCATGATTCAATTTATGATTCATGATTCCTGATTCAATTGATGATTCATGGTTCAATTCATGATTCATGATTCAATTCATGATTCAATTTATGATTCATGATTTAATTCAAGATTCATGATTCAATTCATGATTCATGATTCATGATTCAATTCATGATTTATGTTTCAATTCATGATTCAATTCTTGATTCATGAATCATGATTCAATTCATGATTTATGTTTCAATTCATGATTCAATTCTTGATTCAATTCATAATTCAATTCATGATTAATGATTCAATGCATGATTCAATTCTTGATTCAATTCATAATTCAATTCATGATTCATGATTCGATTCATGATTCATGTTTGAATTCATGATTTAATTCATGATTCATTTCATGATTCATGATTCAATTCATGATTTATGATTCAATTCTTGGTTTATGATTCATCATTCATGATTCAATTCATGATACATGATTCAATTCATGATTCATGATTCATTTCATGATTCATGATTCAATTCATGATTCGATTCATGATTCATGAGTCAATTCATAAATTCATGATTCAATTCATGATTCATGATTTATGATTTGAATTATGATTCATGATTTGAATTTTGATTCATGATTAAATTCATGATTCATGATTTATGATTCAATTCATGATTCATAATTTATTTCATGATTCAATTCATGGTTCATAAATCTTGATTCAATTCATGATTTATGATTCAAATCATGATTCAATATTCATGATTTAATTCATGATTCATAATTCATGATTCATGATTCAAATTTATAATTCATGATTCAATTCATGATGCATGATTCAATTTGTGATTCATGATTTAATTCATGATTCATTTCATGATTCATTTCATGATTCATGATTCATGATTCAATTCATGATTCATGAGTCAATTCATGATTCATGATTAATTTCATGATTCATGATTTAATTCATGATTCAATTCATGATTCGATTTATGATTCATGATTTATGACTCAATTCATGAATCATGATTCGATTCATGATTCATGTTTCAATTCATACTTCAATTCATGATTCATGATTCAATTCATGATTCAATTCATAATTCAATTCATGATTCATGATTCGATTCATGATTCATGTTTGAATTCATGATTCAATTCATTATTCATTTCATGATTCATGATTCAATTTATGATTCATGATTCAATTCTTGATTTATAATTCATGATTCATGATTCAATTCATGATTCTTGATTCAATCCATGATTCATGATTCGATTCATGATTCATGATTCAATTCTTGATTTATAATTCATGATTCATGATTCAATTCATGATTCATGATTCAATCTATGATTCATGATTCGATTCATGATTCATGATTCAATTCATGATTTATGATTCATTTCATGATTCTTTTCATGATTCATGATTTAATTCATAATTCATGATTCATGATTCAATTCATGATTAATGATTCAATTCATGATTCATGATTCAATTCATCATTCATTATTAAATTCATGATTCGATTCATGATTCATGATTCAATTCATGATTCATGACTCATGATTCAATTCATGATTCATGATTCAATTCATGATTCATGACTCATGATTCAATTCATGATTCATGATTCAATTCATCATTCATGATTCAATTCACCATTCATGATTCATGATTCAATTTATGATTCGATTCATGATTCAGGATTCAATTCATGATTCATGATTCATGATTCAATTCATGATTCATGATTTATGATTAAATTCATGATTCAATTCATGATTCATAATTCGATATATGATTCATGATTAAATTCATGATTCATGTTTTATGATTCAATTCATGATTCATGATTCATGATTCAATTCATGATTCGATTCATGATTCATGATTCATTATTCAACTCATGATTCATGATTCGATTCATGATTCATGATTCAATTCTTGATTCATGATTCGATTCATGATTCATGATTACATTTATGGTTCATGAATCTTGATTCAATTTATGATTTATTTCATGATTCATGATTCGATTCATGATTCATGATTCATGATTCAATTCATGATTCAATTCAGGATTTATGATTCAATTCATGATTCATGATGCATGATTCAATTCATGATTCATGATTCATGATTCGATTTATGATTCATGATTCAATTTATGATGCATGATTCAATTTGTGATTCATGATTCAATTCATGATTCATGATTCATTTCATGATTCATTTCATGATTCATGATTCCTGATTCAATTCATGATTCATGATTCAATTCATGATTCATGATTCAATTCATGATTCGATTCATGATTTATGATTCATGATTCAATTTATGATTCATTATTCGTTTCATGAATCATGATTCAATTCTTGATTCATGATTTGATTTATGATTCATGATTAAATTCATGATTCATGATTTATGATTGAATTCATGATTCATGATTTATTTCATGATTCAATTCATGGTTCATGAATCTTGATTCAATCCATGATTTATTTCATGATTCATAATTCGATTCATGATTCATGATTCAATTCATGAGTCATGATTCATTTCATGATTCATTTCATGATTCATGATTCCTGATTTAATTCATGATTCATGATTCAATTCGTGATTCATGATTCAATTCATGATTCATTTCATGATTCATGATTCCTGATTCAATTCATGATTTATGATTCAATTCATGATTCAATTCATGATTTATTTCATGATTCATGATTCGATTCATGATCATGATTCATGATTCAATTCATGATTCAATTCATGATTTATGATTCAATTCATGATTCATGATTCATGATTTATGATTCATGAATCATGATTCGATTTATAATTCATGATTCAATTAATGATGCATGATTCAATTCGTGATTCATGATTCAATTCATGATTCATGATTCATTTCATGATTCATTTCATGATTCATGATTCCTGATTCAATCCATGATTCATGATTCAATTCATGATTAAATTTATGATTTATAATTCATGATTCAATTCATGATTCAATTCATGATTCAATTTATGATTCATAATTCATGATTCAATTCATGATTCATGATTCAATTCATGATTCATTTCATGATTCATGATTCCTGATTCAATTCATGATTCATGATTCAATTCATGATTCAATTCATGAATTATTTCATGATTCATGATTCGATTCATGATCATGATTCATGATTCAATTCATGATTCAATTCATGATTTATGATTCAATTCATGATTCATGATTTATGATTCATGATTCGATTTATAATTCATGATTCAATTAATGATGCATGATTCAATTCGTTATTCATGATTCAATTCATGATTCATGATTCATTTCATGATTCATTTCATGATTCATGATTCCTGATTCAATTCATGATTCATGATTCAATTCATGATTCAATTTATGATTCATAATTCATGATTCAATTCATGATTCAATTCATGATTCGTGATTCATGATTCATGATTCAATTCATGATTCATGATTCGATTCATGATTCATGATTCCATTCATGATTCATGATTCATTTCATGATTCATGATTCAATTCATGATTCAATTCATGATTCAATTCATGATTCATGATTCATGATTCAATTCATGATTCATGATTCATGATTCAATTCATGATTCGATTTATGATTCATGATTCATTATTCAAATTATGATTCATGATTCGATTCATGATTCATGATTTAATTCTTGATTCATGATTCGATTCATGATTACATTTATGGTTCATGAATCTTGATTCAATTTATGATTGATTTCATGATTCATGATTCGATTCATGATTCATGATTCATGATTCAATTCATGATTCAATTCAGGATTTATGATTGAATTCATGATTCATGATGCATGATTCAATTCATGATTCATGATTCATGATTCATGATTTGATTTATGATTCATGATTCAATTCATGATGCATGATTCAATTTGTGATTCATGATTCAATTCATGATTCATGATTCATTTCATGATTCATTTCATGATTCATGATTCCTGATTCAATTTATTATTCATGATTCAATTCATGATTCATGTTTCATGATTCAATTCATGATTCGATTCATGATTCATGATTCAATTTATGATTCATGATTCGTTTCATGAATCATGATTCAATTCTTTATTCATGATTCGATTTATGATTCATGATTAAATTCATGATTCATGATTTATGATTGAATTCATGATTCATGATTTATTTCATGATTCAATTCATGGTTCATGAATCTTGATTCAATTCATGATTTATTTCATGATTCATAATTCGATTCATGATTCATGATTCAATTCATGAGTCATGATTCATTTCATGATTCATTTCATGATTCATGATTCCTGATTCAATTCGTGATTCATGATTCAATTCGTGATTCATGATTCAATTCATGATTCATGATTCATTTCATGATTCATGATTCCTGATTCAATTCATGATTCATGATTCAATTCCTGATTCAATACATGATTTATTTCATGATTCATGATTCGATTCATGATCATGATTCATGATTCAATTCATGATTCAATTCATGATTTATGATTCAATTCATGATTCATGATTCATGATTTATGATTCATGATTCATGATTCGATTTATAATTCATGATTCAATTAATGATGCATGATTCAATTCGTGATTCATGATTCATGATTCGATTTATAATTCATTATTCAATTAATGATGCCTGATTCAATTCGTGATTCATGATTCAATTCATGATTCATTTCATGATTCATTTCATGATTCATGATTCCTGATTCAATTCATGATTCAATTTATGATTCATAATTCATGATTCAATTCATGATTCAATTCATGATTTATGATTCATGATTCGATTCATGATTCATGATTCAATTCATGATTCATGATTCAATTCATGATTCGTGATTCATGATTCATGATTCAATTCATGATTCATGATTCGATTCATGATTCATGATTCATGATTCAATTCATGATTCAATTCATGATTTATGATTCATGATTCGATTAATGATTCATGATTCAATTCATGATTCATGATTCAATTCATGATTCGTGATTCATGATTCATGATTCAATTCATGATTCATGATTCATTTCATGATTCATGATTCAATTCATGATTCAATTCATGATTCAATTCATGATTCAATTCATGATTCAATTCATGATTCAATTCATGATTCATAATTCATGATTCAATTCATGATTCAATTTATGATTCATGATTCAATTCATGATTCATGATTCATGATTCAATTCATGATTCATGATTCAATTCATGATTCATGATTCAATTCATGATTCATGATTTATGCATTGTGAATCAATTCATGATTCAATTCATGATTCATGATTCATTTCATGATTCATTTCATGATTCATGATTCAATTCAAGATTCATGATTCAATTCATGATTCATTTCATGATTCATTTCATGATTCATGATTCCTGATTCAATTCATGATTCATGATTCAATTAATGATTCTTGATTCATTTCATGATTCATAATTCATGATTCAATTCATGATTCATGATTCAATTCATGATTCATGATTTAATTCATGAATCATGATTCGATTCATGATTCATGATTCAATTCATGATTCAATTCTTGTTTCAATTAATAATTCAATTCATGATTCATGATTCAATGCATGATTCATGATTCATGATTCAATGCATGATTCAATTCTCGATTCAATTCATAATTCAATTCATGATTCATGATTCGATTCATGATTCATGTTTGAATTCATGATTCAATTCATGATTCATTTCATGATTCATGATTCAATTCATGATTCATGATTCAATTCATGATTCATGATTCATGATTCAATTCATGATTCATGATTGGATTCATGATTCAATTCATGATTTATTTCATGATTCATGATTCGATTCATGATCATGATTCATGATTCAATTCATGATTCATGATTCATTTCATGATTCATGATTCCTGATTCAATTCATGATTTATGATTCAATTCATGATTCAATTCATGATTTATTTCATGATTCATGATTCGATTCATGATCATGATTCATGATTCAATTCATGATTCAATTCATGATTTATGATTTAATTCATGATTCATGATTCTTGATTTATGATTCATGAATCATGATTCGATTTATAATTCATGATTCAATTAATGATGCATGATTCAATTCGTGATTCATGATTCAATTCATGATTCATGATTCATTTCATGATTCATTTCATGATTCATGATTCCTGATTCAATCCATGATTCATGATTTAATTCATGATTAAATTTATGATTTATAATTCATGATTCAATTCATGATTCAATTCATGATTTATGATTCATGATTCGATTCATGATTCATGATTCAATTCATGATTCATGATTCAATTCATGATTCGTGATTCATGATTCATTATTCAATTCATGATTCATGATTCGATTCATGATTCATGATTCATGATTCAATTCATGATTCATGATTCATTTCATGATTCATGATTCAATTCATGATTCAATTCATGATTCAATTTATGATTCATAATTCATGATTCAATTCATGATTCATGATTCAATTCATGATTCATGATTCAATTCATGATTCATTTCATGATTCATGATTCCTGATTCAATTCATGATTCATGATTCAATTCATGATTCAATTCATGATTTATTTCATGATTCATGATTCGATTCATGATCATGATTCATGATTCAATTCATGATTCAATTCATGATTTATGATTCAATTCATGATTCATGATTTATGATTCATGATTCGATTTATAATTCATGATTCAATTAATGATGCATGATTCAATTCGTGATTCATGATTCAATTCATGATTCATGATTCATTTCATGATTCATTTCATGATTCATGATTCCTGATTCAATTCATGATTCATGATTCAATTCATGATTCAATTTATGATTCATAATTCATGATTCAATTCATGATTCAATTCATGATTCGTGATTCATGATTCATGATTCAATTCATGATTCATGATTCGATTCATGATTCATGATTCAATTCATGATTCATGATTCATTTCATGATTCATGATTCAATTCATGATTCAATTCATGATTCATGATTCGATTCATGATTCATGATTCAATTCATGATTCATGATTCAATTCATGATTCATGATTCATGATTCAATTCATGATTCATGATTCATGATTCAATTCATGATTCGATTTATGATTCATGATTCATTATTCAAATTATGATTCATGATTCGATTCATGATTCATGATTTAATTCTTGATTCATGATTCGATTCATGATTACATTTATGGTTCATGAATCTTGATTCAATTTATGATTCATTTCATGATTCATGATTCGATTCATGATTCATGATTCATGATTCAATTCATGATTCAATTCAGGATTTATGATTGAATTCATGATTCATGATGCATGATTCAATTCATGATTCATGATTCATGATTTGATTTATGATTCATGATTCAATTCATGATGCATGATTCAATTTGTGATTCATGATTCAATTCATGATTCATGATTCATTTCATGATTCATTTCATGATTCATGATTCCTGATTCAATTTATTATTCATGATTCAATTCATGATTCATGATTCATGATTCAATTCATGATTCGATTCATGATTCATGATTCATGATTCAATTTATGATTCATGATTCGTTTCATGAATCATGATTCAATTCTTTATTCATGATTCGATTTATGATTCATGATTAAATTCATGATTCATGATTTATGATTGAATTCATGATTCATGATTTATTTCATGATTCAATTCATGGTTCATGAATCTTGATTCAATTCATAATTTATTTCAAGATTCATAATTCGATTCATGATTCATGATTCAATTCATGAGTCATGATTCATTTCATTATTCATTTCATGATTCATGATTCCTGATTCAATTCATGATTCATGATTCAATTCGTGATTCATGATTCAATTCATGATTCATGATTCATTTCATGATTCATGATTCCTGATTCAATTCATGATTCATGATTCAATTCCTGATTCAATACATGATTTATTTCATGATTCATGTTTCGATTCATGATCATGATTCATGATCATGATTCATGATTCAATTCATGATTTATGATTCAATTCATGATTCATGATTCATGATTTATGATTCATGATTCATGATTCGATTTATAATTCATGATTCAATTAATGATGCATGATTCAATTCGTGATTCATGATTCATGATTCGATTTATAATTCATGATTCAATTAATGATGCATGATTCAATTCGTGATTCATGATTCAATTCATGATTCATGATTCATTTCATGATTCATTTCATGATTCATGATTCCTGATTCAATTCATGATTCATGATTCAATTCATGATTCAATTTATGATTCATAATTCATGATTCAATTCATGATTCAATTCATGATTTATGATTCATGATTCGATTCATGATTCATGATTCAATTCATGATTCATGATTCAATTCATGATTCGTGATTCATGATTCATGATTCAATTCATGATTCATGATTCGATTCATGATTCATGATTCATTTTATGATTCATGATTCATGATTTAATTTAAGATTCATGATTCATGATTCAATTCATGATTAATGATTCAATTCATGATTTATGATTCATTTTATGATTCATGATTCATGATTTAATTCATGATTCATGATTCAATTCATGATTCGATTCATGATTCATGATTCAATTCATGATTCATGACTCATGATTCGATTCATGATTCATGATTCAATTCTTGATTCATGATTCAATTAATGATTATTGATGCAATTCATGATTCATGATTTAATTCATGATTCATGATTTGATTCATGATTCATAATATGATTCATGATTCATGATGCAATTCATGATTCGATTCATGATTCATGATTCAATTCATGATTCATTATTCAATTCATGAGTCATGATTCATGATTTAATTCATGATTCATGATTCATGATTCGATTCATGATTCATGATTGGATTCATGATTCATGATTTATGATTCAATTCATGATTCATGATTCAATTCATGATTCGATTCATGATTCATGATTCGATATATGATTCATGATTAAATTCATGATTCATAATTTATGATTTAATTCATGATTCATGATTCATGATTCAATTCATGATTCGATTCATGATTCATGATTGAATTCATGATTCATGATTTGATTCATGATTCATGTTTCAATTTTTAATTCATTATTCGATTCATGATTCATGATTACATTTATGATTCATGATTTATGATTCAATTCATGATTCATGATTTATTTCATGATTCAATTCATGGTTCATGAATCTTGATTCAATTCATGATTTATTTCATGATTCATGATTCGATTCATGATTCATGATTCATGATTCAATTCATGATTCAATTCATTATTTATTTCATGATTCATGATTCGATTCATGATTCATGATTCATGATTCAAATCATGATTCAAGATTCAATTCATGATTCATTTCATGATTCATGATTCGATTTATGATTCATGATTCAATTCGTGATTCATGATTCAATTAATGATTCATGATTCATTTCATGAGTCATTTCATGATTCATTTCATGATTCATGATTCCTGATTCAATTCATGATTCATGATTCAATTCATGATTCATGATTCATTTCATGATTCATGATTCAATTCATGATTCGATTCATGATTTATGATTCAATTCATGATACATGATTCATGATTCAATTCATGATTCATGATTCATGATTTGAATTATGATTCATGTTTAAATTCATGATTCATGATTTATGATTCAATTCATGATTCATGATTTATTTCATGATTCAATTCATGGTTCATGAATCTTGATTCAATTCATGATTTATTTCATGATTCATGATTCGATTCATGATTCATGATTCAATTCTTGATTTATGAATCATGATTCATGATTCAATTCTTGAATCATGATTCATGATTCGAATTATGATTCATGATTAAATTCATGATTCATGATTTATGATTCAATTCATGGTTCATGAATCTTTATTCAATTCATGATTTATTTCATGATTCATGATTCGATTCATGATTCATGATTCATGATTCAATTCATGATTCAATTCATGATTTATTTCATAATTCATGATTCGATTCATGATTCATGATTCATGATTCAATTCATGATTCAATTCATGATTTATGATTTAATTCATGATTCATGATTCTTGATTTAATTCATGATTCATGATTCAATTAATGATTATTGATGCAATTCATGATTCATGATTTAATTCATGATTCATGATTTGATTCATGATTCATAATATGATTCATGATTCATGATGCAATTCATGATTCGATTCATGATTCATGATTCAATTCATGATTCATTATTCAATTCATGAGTCATGATTCATGATTTAATTCATGATTCATGATTCATGATTCGATTCATGATTCATGATTCATGATTGGATTCATGATTCATGATTTATGATTCAATTCATGATTCATGATTCAATTCATGATTCGATTCATGATTCATGATTCGATATATGATTCATGATTAAATTCATGATTCATAATTTATGATTTAATTCATGATTCATGATTCATGATTCAATTCATGATTCGATTCATGATTCATGATTGAATTCATGATTCATGATTTGATTCATGATTCATGTTTCAATTTTTAATTCATTATTCGATTCATGATTCATGATTACATTTATGATTCATGATTTATGATTCAATTCATGATTCATGATTTATTTCATGATTCAATTCATGGTTCATGAATCTTGATTCAATTCATGATTTATTTCATGATTCATGATTCGATTCATGATTCATGATTCATGATTCAATTCATGATTCAATTCATTATTTATTTCATGATTCATGATTCGATTCATGATTCATGATTCATGATTCAAATCATGATTCAAGATTCAATTCATGATTCATTTCATGATTCATGATTCGATTTATGATTCATGATTCAATTCGTGATTCATGATTCAATTAATGATTCATGATTCATTTCATGAGTCATTTCATGATTCATTTCATGATTCATGATTCCTGATTCAATTCATGATTCATGATTCAATTCATGATTCATGATTCATTTCATGATTCATGATTCAATTCATGATTCGATTCATGATTTATGATTCAATTCATGATACATGATTCATGATTCAATTCATGATTCATGATTCATGATTTGAATTATGATTCATGATTAAATTCATGATTTATGATTTATGATTCAATTCATGATTCATGATTTATTTCATGATTCAATTCATGGTTCATGAATCTTGATTCAATTCATGATTTATTTCATGATTCATGATTCGATTCATGATTCATGATTCAATTCTTGATTTATGAATCATGATTCATGATTCAATTCTTGAATCATGATTCATGATTCGAATTATGATTCATGATTAAATTCATGATTCATGATTTATGATTCAATTCATGGTTCATGAATCTTTATTCAATTCATGATTTATTTCATGATTCATGATTCGATTCATGATTCATGATTCATGATTCAATTCATGATTCAATTCATGATTTATTTCATAATTCATGATTCGATTCATGATTCATGATTCATGATTCAATTCATGATTCAATTCATGATTTATGATTTAATTCACGATTCATGATTCTTGATTTAATTCATGATTCATGATTCATGATTCATGAATGTATTTATAATTCATGATTCAATTCATGATGCATGATTCAATTTGTGATTCATGATTCAATTCATGATTCATGATTCATTTCATGATTCATTTCATGATTCATGATTCCTGATTCAATTCATGATTCATGATTCAATACATGATTCATGATTCATTCCATGATTCATGATTCAATTCATGATTCAATTCATGATTCAATTCATGATTCAATTCATGATTTATGATTCATGATTCGATTCATGATTCATGATTCAATTCATGATTCATGATTCAATTCATGATTCATGATTCATGATTCAATTCATGATTCATGATTCGATTCATGATTCATGATTCATGATTCAATTCATGATTCAATTCATGATTTATGATTCATGATTCGATTAATGATTCATGATTCAATTCATGATTCATGATTCAATTCATGATTCGTGATTCATGATTCATGATTCAATTCATGATTCATGATTCATTTCATGATTCATGATTCAATTCATGATTCAATTCATGATTCAATTCATGATTCAATTCATGATTCAATTCATGATTCATAATTCATGATTCAATTCATGATTCAATTTATGATTCATGATTCATGATTCAATTCATGATTCATGATTCGATTCATGATTCATGATTCTATTCATGATTCATGATTCAATTCATGATTCATGATTTATGCATTGTGAATCAATTCATGATTCAATTCATGATTCATGATTCATTTCATGATTCATTTCATGATTCATGATTCAATTCAAGATTCATGATTCAATTCATGATTCATTTCATGATTCATTTCATGATTCATGATTCCTGATTCAATTCATGATTCATGATTCAATTAATGATTCTTGATTCATTTCATGATTCATAATTCATGATTCAATTCATGATTCATAATTCAATTCATGAATCATGATTCGATTCATGATTCATGATTCAATGCATGATTCAATTCTTGATTCAATTCATAATTCAATTCATGATTCATGATTCAATGCATGATTCATGATTCATGATTCAATGCATGATTCAATTCTTGATTCAATTCATAATTCAATTCATGATTCATGATTCGATTCATGATTCATGTTTGAATTCATGATTCAATTCATGATTCATTTCATGATTCATGATTCAATTCATGATTCATGATTCAATTCATGATTCATGATTCATGATTCAATTCATGATTCATGATTGGATTCATGATTCATGATTCATGACTCAATTTATGATTCATTTCATGATTCATGATTTAATTTAAGATTCATGATTCATGATTCAATTCATGATTAATGATTCAATTCATGATTCATGATTCATTTTATGATTCATGATTCATGATTTAATTCATGATTCATGATTCAATTCATGATTCGATTCATGATTCATGATTCAATTCATGATTCATGACTCATGATTCGATTCATGATTCATGATTCAATTCTTGATTCATGATTCAATTAATGATTCATGATTCAATTCATGATTCATGATTTAATTCATGATTCATGATTTGATTCATGATTCATAATATGATTCATGATTCAATTCATGATTCGATTCATGATTCATGATTCAATTCATGATTCATTATTCAATTCATGAGTCATGATTCATGATTTAATTCATGATTAATGATTCATGATTCGATTCATGATTCATGATTCATGATTGGATTCATGATTCATGATTTATGATTCAATTCATGATTCATGATTCAAATCATGATTCGATTCATGATTCATGATTCGATATATGATTCATGATTAAATTCATGATTCATAATTTATGATTTAATTCATGATTCATGATTCATGATTCAATTCATGATTCGATTCATGATTCATGATTCAATTCATGATTCATGATTTGATTCATGATTCATGTTTCAATTTTTAATTCATTATTCGATTCATGATTCATGATTACATTTATGATTCATGATTTATGATTCAATTCATGATTCATGATTTATTTCATGATTCAATTCATGGTTCATGAATCTTGATTCAATTCATGATTTATTTCATGATTCATGATTCGATTCATGATTCATGATTCATGATTCAATTCATGATTCAATTCATTATTTATTTCATGATTCATGATTCGATTCATGATTCATCATTCATGATTCAATTCATGATTCAAGATTCAATTCATGATTAATTTCATGATTCATGATTCGATTTATGATTCATGATTCAATTCGTGATTCATGATTCAATTAATGATTCATGATTCATTTCATGAGTCATTTCATGATTCATTTCATGATTCATGATTCCTGATTCAATTCATGATTCATGATTCAATTCATGATTCATGATTCATTTCATGATTCATGATTCAATTCATGATTCGATTCATGATTTATGATTCAATTCATGATACATGATTCATGATTCAATTCATGATTCATGATTCATGATTTGAATTATGATTCATGATTAAATTCATGATTCATGATTTATGATTCAATTCATGATTCATGATTTATTTCATTATTCAATTCATGGTTCATGAATCTTGATTCAATTCATGATTTATTTCATGATTCATGATTCGATTCATGATTCATGATTCAATTCTTGATTTATGAATCATGATTCATGATTCAATTCTTGAATCATGATTCATGATTCGAATTATGATTCATGATTAAATTCATGATTCATGATTTATGATTCAATTCATGGTTCATGAATCTTTATTCAATTCATGATTTATTTCATGATTCATGATTCGATTCATGATTCATGATTCATGATTCAATTCATGATTCAATTCATGATTTATTTCATAATTCATGATTCGATTCATGATTCATGATTCATGATTCAATTCATGATTCAATTCATGATTTATGATTTAATTCATGATTCATGATTCTTGATTTAATTCATGATTCATTATTCATGATTCATGATTGTATTTATAATTCATGATTCAATTCATGATGCATGATTCAATTTGTGATTCATGATTCAATTCATGATTCATGATTCATTTCATGATTCATTTCATGATTCATGATTCCTGATTCAAATCATGATTCATGATTGAATACATGATTCATGATTCATTCCATGATTCAATTCATGATTCAATTCATGATTCAATTTATGATTCATAATTCATTATTCAATTCATGATTTAATTTATGATTCATGATTCATGATTCAATTCATGATTCATGATTCATGATTCGATTCATGATTCATGATTCAATTCATGATTCATGATTCAATTCATAATTCGTGATTCATAATTCATGATTCAATTCATGATTCATGATTTATGATTCAATTCATGATTCATGATTTATTTCATGATTCAATTCATGGTTCATGAATCTTGATTCAATTCATGATTTATTTCATGATTCATGATTCGATTCATGATTCATGATTCAATTCTTGATTTATGAATCATGATTCATGATTCAATTCTTGAATCATGATTCATGATTCGAATTATGATTCATGATTAAATTCATGATTCATGATTTATGATTCAATTCATGGTTCATGAATCTTTATTCAATTCATGATTTATTTCATGATTCATGATTCGATTCATGATTCATGATTCATGATTCAATTCATGATTCAATTCATGATTTATTTCATAATTCATGATTCGATTCATGTATCATGATTCATGATTCAATTCATGATTCAATTCATGATTTATGATTTAATTCATGATTCATGATTCTTGATTTAATTCATGATTCATGATTCATGATTCATGATTGTATTTATAATTCATGATTCAATTCATGATGCATGATTCAATTTGTGATTCATGATTCAATTCATGATTCATGATTCATTTCATGATTCATTTCATGATTCATGATTCCTGATTCAATTCATGATTCATGATTCAATACATGATTCATGATTCATTCCATGATTCATGATTCAATTCATGATTCAATTCATGATTCAATTTATGATTCATAATTCATGATTCAATTCATGATTCATGATTCATGATTCGATTCATGATTCATGATTCAATTCATGATTCATGATTTAATTCATAATTCGTGATTCATAATTCATGATTCAATTCATGATTCATGATTCGATTCATGATTCATGATTCATGATTCAATTCATGATTCATGATTCAATTTATGATTCATGATTTAATTCATGATTCAATTCATGATTCATGATTCAATTCATGATTCATGATTCATTTCATGATTCATTTCATGATTCATGATTCAATTCAAGATTCATGATTCAATTCATGATTCATTTCATGATTCATGATTAATGATTCAATTAATGATTCAATTCATGATTCAACTTATGATTTATAATTCATGATTCAATTCATGATTCAATTCATGATTTATGATTCATGATTCATGATTCAATTCATGATTCATGATTCGATTCATGATTCATCATTCATCATTCAATTCATGATTCATGATTCAATTCATGATTCAATTCATGATTTATTTCATGATTCATGATTCGATTCATGATTCATGATTCATGATTCAATTCATGATTCATGATTCGATTCATGATTCATCATTCATCATTCAATTCATGATTCATGATTCAATTCATGATTCAATTCATGATTTATTTCATGATTCATGATTCGATTCATGATTCATGATTCAATTCATGATTCAATTCATGATTTATGATTTAATTCATGATTCTTGATTCATGATTTAATTCATGATTCATGATTCATGATTCATGATTCGATTTATAATTCATGATTCAATTCATGATGCATGATTCAATTCGTGATTCATGATTCATTTCATGATTCATTTCATGATTCATGATTCCTGATTCAATTGATGATTCATGATTCAATTCATGATTCATGATTCAATTCATGATTCATGATTCATTTCATGATTCATGATTCAATTCATGATTCAATTCATGATTCAGTTTATGATTCATAATTCATGATTCAATTCATGATTCAATTTATGATTCATGATTCATGATTCAATTCATGATTCATGATTCATGATTCGATTCATGATTCATGATTCAATTCATGATTCATGATTCATGATTCGATTTATGAATTATGAATTAATTCATGATTTAATTCATGATTCATGATTCATTTCATGATTCATTTCATGATTCATGATTCAATTCAAGATTCAATTTATGATTCATGATTCATGATTCAATTCATGATTCATGATTCATGATTCGATTTATGAATTATGATTCAATTCATGATTCATTTCATGATTCATGTCATTATCCATGATTCCTGATTCAATTCATGATTCATGATTCATGATTCAATTTATGAATCATGATTCGATTCATGATTCATGATTCAATTCATGATTCAATTCTTGTTTCAATTAATAATTCAATTCATGATTCATGATTTAATTCATGATTCATGATTCATGATTCAATGCATGATTCATGATTCATGATTCAATGCATGATTCAATTCTTGATTCAATTCATGATTAAATTCATGATTCATTATTCGATTCATGATTCATGTTTGAATTCATGATTCAATTCATGATTCATTTCATGATTCATGATTCAATTCATGATTCATGATTCAATTCATGATTCATGATTCGATTCATGATTCATGATTCATGATTCAATTCATGATTCATGATTCATTTCATGATTCATGATTTAATTTATGATTCATGACTCATGATTCAATTCATAATTCATGATTCATGATTCAATTCATGATTCATGATTCAATTCATGATTCATGATTCGTTTCATGATTCATAATTCAATTCATGATTCATGATTCACTTCATGATTCATGATTCAATTCATGAGTCATGATTCATGATTCAATTCATGATTCATGATTCATGATTCAATTCATGATTCATGATTCATGATTCGATTCATGATTCATGATTCATGATTCGATTCATGATTCATGATTCATGATTCAATTCATGATTCATGATTCATGATTCAATTCATGATTCGATTCATGATTCATGATTCATGATTCGATTCATGATTCATGATTCAATTCATGATTCATGATTCATGATTCGATTTATGAATTATGAATCAATTCATGATTTAATTCATGATTCATGATTCATTTCATGATTCATGATTCAATTCAAGATTCAATTTATGATTCATGATTCATGATTCAATTCATGACTCATGATTCATGATTCGATTTATGAATTATGATTCAATTCATGATTCATTTCATGATTCATGTCATTATCCATGATTCCAGATTCAATTCATGATTCATGATTCATGATTCAATTCATGAATCATGATTCGATTCATGATTCATGATTCAATTCATGATTCAATTCTTGTTTCAATTAATAATTCAATTCATGATTCATGATTTAATTCATGATTCATGATTCATGATTCAATGCATGATTCATGATTCATGATTCAATGCATGATTCAATTCTTGATTCAATTCATGATTAAATTCATGATTCATGATTCGATTCATGATTCATGTTTGAATTCATGATTCAATTCATGATTCATTTCATGATTCATGATTCAATTCATGATTCATGATTCAATTCATGATTCATGATTCGATTCATGATTCATGATTCATGATTCAATTCATGATTCATGATTCATTTCATGATTCATGATTTAATTTATGATTCATGACTCATGATTCAATTCATAATTCATGATTCATGATTCAATTCATGATTCATGATTCAATTCATGATTCATGATTCGTTTCATGATTCATAATTCAATTCATGATTCATGATTCACTTCATGATTCATGATTCAATTCATGATTCATGATTCATGATTCAATTCATGATTCATTATTCATGATTCAATTCATGATTCATGATTCATGATTCAATTCATGATTCGATTCATGATTCATGATTCATGATTTGATATATGATTCATGATTAAATTCATGATTCATAATTTATGATTCAATTCATGATTCAATTCATGATTCATGATTCGATTCATGATTCATGATTCAATTCATGATTCATTCAATTTTTAATTCATGATTCGATTCATGATTCATGATTAAATTTATGATTCATGATTTATGATTCAATTCATGATTCATGATTTATTTCATGATTCAATTCATGGTTCATGAATCTTGATTCAATTCATGATTTATTTCATGATTCATGATTCGATTCATAATTCATGATTCATGATTCAATTCAAGATTCAATTCATTATTTATTTCATGATTCATGATTCGATTCATGATTCATGATTCGATTTATAATTCATGATTCAATTCATGATGCATGATTCAATTCGTGATTCATGATTCATTTCATGATTCATGATTCATTTCATGATTCATGATTCCTGATTCAATTCATGATTCAATTCATGATTCATGATTCATTTCATGATTCATGATTCAATTCAGGATTCAATTCATGATTCAATTTATGATTCATAATTCATGATTCAATTCATGATTCAATTTATGATTCATGATTCATGATTCAATTCATGATTCATGATTCATGATTCGATTCATGATTCATGATTCAATTCATGATTCATGATTCATGATTCGATTTATGAATTATGAATCAATTCATGATTTAATTCATGATTCATGATTCATTTCATGATTCATTTCATGATTCATGATTCAATTCAAGATTCCTGATTCAATTCATGATTCATTTCATTATCCATGATTCCTGATTCAATTCATGATTCATGATTCAATTCATGATTCATGATTCAATTCATGAGTCATGATTCATGATTCAATTCATGATTCATGATTCATGATTCAATTCATGATTCATGATTCATGATTCGATTCATGATTCATGATTCATGATTCGATTCATGATTCATGATTCATGATTCAATTCATGATTCATGATTCATGATTCAATTCATGATGCGATTCATGATTCATGATTCATGATTCGATTCATGATTCATGATTCAATTCATGATTCATGATTCATGATTCGATTTATGAATTATGAATCAATTCATGATTTAATTCATGATTCATGATTCATTTCATGATTCATGATTCAATTCAAGATTCAATTTATGATTCATGATTCATGATTCAATTCATGACTCATGATTCATGATTCGATTTATGAATTATGATTCAATTCATGATTCATTTCATGATTCATGTCATTATCCATGATTCCAGATTCAATTCATGATTCATGATTCATGATTCAATTCATGAATCATGATTCGATTCATGATTCATGATTCAATTCATGATTCAATTCTTGTTTCAATTAATAATTCAATTCATGATTCATGATTTAATTCATGATTCATGATTCATGATTCAATGCATGATTCATGATTCATGATTCAATGCATGATTCAATTCTTGATTCAATTCATGATTAAATTCATGATTCATGATTCGATTCATGATTCATGTTTGAATTCATGATTCAATTCATGATTCATTTCATGATTCATGATTCAATTCATGATTCATGATTCAATTCATGATTCATGATTCGATTCATGATTCATGATTCAATTCATGATTCATGATTCATTTCATGATTCATGATTTAATTTATGATTCATGACTCATGATTCAATTCATAATTCATGATTCATGATTCAATTCATGATTCATGATTCAATTCATGATTCATGATTCGTTTCATGATTCATAATTCAATTCATGATTCATGATTCACTTCATGATTCATGATTCAATTCATGATTCATGATTCATGATTCAATTCATGATTCATGATTCATGATTCAATTCATGATTCATGATTCATGATTCAATTCATGATTCGATTCATGATTCATGATTCATGATTCGATATATGATTCATGATTAAATTCATGATTCATAATTTATGATTCAATTCATGATTCAATTCATGATTCAATTCATGATTCATGATTCGATTCATGATTCATGATTCAATTCATGATTCATTCAATTTTTAATTCATGATTCGATTCATGATTCATGATTAAATTTATGATTCATGATTTATGATTCAATTCATGATTCATGATTTATTTCATGATTCAATTCATGGTTCATGAATCTTGATTCAATTCATGATTTATTTCATGATTCATGATTCGATTCATAATTCATGATTCATGATTCAATTCAAGATTCAATTCATTATTTATTTCATGATTCATGATTCGATTCATGATTCATGATTCGATTTATAATTCATGATTCAATTCATGATGCATGATTCAATTCGTGATTCATGATTCATTTCATGATTCATGATTCATTTCATGATTCATGATTCCTGATTCAATTCATGATTCAATTCATGATTCATGATTCATTTCATGATTCATGATTCAATTCAGGATTCAATTCATGATTCAATTTATGATTCATAATTCATGATTCAATTCATGATTCAATTTATGATTCATGATTCATGATTCAATTCATGATTCATGATTCATGATTCGATTCATGATTCATGATTCAATTCATGATTCATGATTCATGATTCGATTTATGAATTATGAATCAATTCATGATTTAATTCATGATTCATGATTCATTTCATTATTCATGATTCAATTCAAGATTCCTGATTCAATTCATGATTCATTTCATTATCCATGATTCCTGATTCAATTCATGATTCATGATTCAATTCATGATTCATGATTCAATTCATGAGTCATGATTCATGATTCAATTCATGATTCATGATTCATGATTCAATTCATGATTCATGATTCATGATTCGATTCATGATTCATGATTCATGATTCGATTCATGATTCATGATTCATGATTCAATTCATGATTCATGATTTATGATTCAATTCATGATTCGATTCATGATTCATGATTCATGATTCGATTCATGATTCATGATTCAATTCATGATTCATGATTCATGATTCGATTTATGAATTATGAATCAATTCATGATTTAATTCATGATTCATGATTCATTTCATGATTCATGATTCAATTCAAGATTCAATTTATGATTCATGATTCATGATTCAATTCATGACTCATGATTCATGATTCGATTTATGAATTATGATTCAATTCATGATTCATTTCATGATTCATGTCATTATCCATGATTCCAGATTCAATTCATGATTCATGATTCATGATTCAATTCATGAATCATGATTCGATTCATGATTCATGATTCAATTCATGATTCAATTCTTGTTTCAATTAATAATTCAATTCATGATTCATGATTTAATTCATGATTCATGATTCATGATTCAATGCATGATTCATGATTCATGATTCAATGCATGATTCAATTCTTGATTCAATTCATGATTAAATTCATGATTCATGATTCGATTCATGATTCATGTTTGAATTCATGATTCAATTCATGATTCATTTCATGATTCATGATTCAATTCATGATTCATGATTCAATTCATGATTCATGATTCGATTCATGATTCATGATTCATGATTCAATTCATGATTCATGATTCATTTCATGATTCATGATTTAATTTATGATTCATGACTCATGATTCAATTCATAATTCATGATTCATGATTCAATTCATGATTCATGATTCAATTCATGATTCATGATTCGTTTCATGATTCATAATTCAATTCATGATTCATGATTCACTTCATGATTCATGATTCAATTCATGATTCATGATTCATGATTCAATTCATGATTCATGATTCATGATTCAATTTATGATTCATGATTCATGATTCAATTCATGATTCGATTCATGATTCATGATTCATGATTCGATATATGATTCATGATTAAATTCATGATTCATAATTTATGATTCAATTCATGATTCAATTCATGATTCAATTCATGATTCATGATTCGATTCATTCAATTTTTAATTCATGATTCGATTCATGATTCATGATTAAATTTATGATTCATGATTTATGATTCAATTCATGATTCATGATTTATTTCATGATTCAATTCATGGTTCATGAATCTTGATTCAATTCATGATTTATTTCATGATTCATGATTCGATTCATGATTCAATTCATTATTTATTTCATGATTCATGATTCGATTCATGATTCATGATTCGATTTATAATTCATGATTTAATTCATGATGCATGATTCAATTCGTGATTCATGATTCATTTCATGATTCATGATTCATTTCATGATTCATGATTCCTGATTCAATTCATGATTCAATTCATGATTCATGATTCATTTCATGATTCATGATTCAATTCAGGATTCAATTCATGATTCAATTTATGATTCATAATTCATGATTCAATTCATGATTCAATTTATGATTCATGATTCATGATTCAATTCATGATTCATGATTCATGATTCGATTCATGATTCATGATTCAATTCATGATTCATGATTCATGATTTGATTTATGAATTATGAATCAATTCATGATTTAATTCATGATTCATGATTCATTTCATGATTCATTTCATGATTCATGATTCAATTCAAGATTCCTGATTCAATTCATGATTCATTTCATTATCCATGATTCCTGATTCAATTCATGATTCATGATTCGATTCATGATTCATGATTCATGATTCAATTCATGATTCATGATTCAATTCATGATTCGATTCATGATTCATGATTCATGATTCAATTCATGATTCATGATTCAATTCATGATTCAATTCATGATTTATGATTCATGATTCAATTCATGATTCAATTCATGATTCATGATTCAATTCATGATTCATGATTCATTTCATGATTCATGATTCCTGATTCAATTCATGTTTCATGATTCAATTCATGATTCAATTCATGATTTATTTCATGATTCATGATTCGATTCATGATCATGATTCATGATTCAATTCATGATTAAATTCATGATTTATGATTCAAATCATGATTCATGATTAATGATTTATGATTAATGATTCATGATTCGATTTATAATTCATGATTCAATTAATGATGCATGATTCAATTCGTGATTCATGATTCAATTCATGATTCATGATTCATTTCATGATTCATTTAATGATTCATGATTCCTAATTCAATTCATGATTCATGATTCAATTCATGATTCAATTTATGATTCATAATTCATGATTCAATTCATGATTCAATTCATGATTTATGATTCAATTCATGATTCATGATTCATTTCATGATTCATGATTCAATTCATGATTCAATTCATGATTCAATTCATGATTCAATTCATGATTCATGATTCATGATTCAATTCATGATTCGATTTATGATTCATGATTCATTATTCAATTCATGATTCATGATTCGATTCATGATTCATGATTCAATTCTTGATTCATGATTAGATTCATGATTCATGATTACATTTATGGTTCATGAATCTTGATTCAATTTATGATTCATTTCATGATTCATGATTCGATTCATGATTCATGATTCATGATTCAATTCATGATTCAATTCAGGATTTATGATTCAATTCATGATTCATGATGCATGATTCAATTCATGATTCATGATTCATGATTCGATTTATGATTCATGATTCAATTCATGATGCATGATTCAATTTGTGATTCATGATTCAATTCATGATTCATGATACATTTCATGATTCATTTCATGATTCATGATTCCTGATTCAATTCATGATTCATGATTCAATTCATGGTTCATGATTCATGGTTCAATTCATGATTCGATTCATGATTCATGAGTCATGATTCAATTTATGATTCATGATTCGTTTCATGAATCATGATTTAATTCTTGATTCATGATTTGATTTATGATTCATGATTAAATTTATGATTCATGATTTATGATTGTATTCATGATTCATGATACATTTCATGATTCATTTCATGATTCATGATTCCTGATTCAATTCATGATTCATGATTCAATTCATGATTCATGATTCATGATTCAATTCATGATTCGATTCATGATTCATGAGTCATAATTCAATTTATGATTCATGATTCGTTTCATGAATCATGATTCAATTCTTGATTCATGATTCGATTTATGATTCATGATTAAATTTATGATTCATGATTTATGATTGTATTCATGATTCATGATTTATTTCATGATTCATAATTCGATTCATGATTCATGATTCAATTCATGAGTCATGATTCATTTCATGATTCATTTCATGATTCATGATTCCTGATTTAATTCATGATTCATGATTCAATTCGTGATTCATGATTCAATTCATGATTCATGATTCAATTCATGATTCAATTTATGATTCATGATTCCTGATTCAATTCATGATTCATGGTTCAATTCATTATTCATGATTCAATTCATGATTCAATTCATGATTCAATTTATGATTCATGATTCAATTCAAGATTCATGATTCATGATTCAATTCATAATTCATGATTCATGATTCAATTCATGATTTTTGATTCAATTCATGAATCATTAACGATTCATGATTTATGGTTCAATTCATGATTCAATTCTTGATTCAATTCATAATTCAATTCATGATTCATGATTCAATGCATGATTCAATTCTTGATTCAATTCATAATTCAATTCATGATTCATGATTCGATTCATGATTCATGTTTGAATTCATGATTCAATTCATGATTCATTTCATGATTCATGATTCAATTCATGATTTATGATTCAATTCTTGGTTTATGATTCATGATTCATGATTCAATTCATGATACATGATTGAATTCATGATTCATGATTCATTTCATGATTCGATTCATGATTCATGAGTCAATTCATAAATTCATGATTCAATTCATGATTCATGATTCAATTCTTGATTCATGATTCGAATTATGATTCATGATTTGAATTATGATTCATGATTAAATTCATGATTCATGATTTATGATTCAATTCATGATTCATGATTTATTTCATGATTTAATTCATGGTTCATGAATCTTGATTCAATTCATGATTTATTTCATGATTCATGATTCGATTCATGATTCAATTCATGATTCAATTCATGATTTATGATTCAATTCATGATTCATGATTCATGATTTAATTCATGATTCATGATTTGATTTATAATTCATGATTCAATTCATGATGCATGATTCAATTTGTGATTCATGATTTAATTCATGATTCATTTCATGATTCATTTCATGATTCATGATTCATGATTCAATTCATGATTCATGAGTCAATTCATGATTCATGATTCATTTCATGATTCATGATTTAATTCATGATTCAATTCATGATTCAATTTATGATTCATAATTCATGATTCAATTCATGATTCAATTCATGATTCATGATTCATGATTCAATTCATGATTCATGATTCAATTCATGATTCATGATTCAATGCATGATTCAATTCTTGATTCAATTCATAATTCAATTCATGATTCATGATTTAATTCATGATTCGATATATGATTCATGATTAAATTCATGATTCATAATTTATGATTCGATTCATGATTCATGATTCAATTCATGATTCGATTCATGATTCATGATTTAATTCATGATTCATGATTTGATTCATGATTCATGATTCAATTTTTAATTCATGATTCGATTCATGATTCATTATTAAATTTATGATTCATGATTTATGATTCAATTCATTATTTATTTCATGATTCATGATTCGATTCATGATTCATGATTCAAAATTCAATTCATCATTCAATTCATGATTTATGATTCAATTCATGATTCATGATTCATTTCATGATTCATGATTCAATTCATGATTCATGATTCATGATTCAATTCATGATTCATGATTCATGATTCGATTCATGATTCATGATTCATGATTCGATTCATGATTCATGATTCAATTCATGATTCATGATTCATGATTCAATTCATGATTCGATTCATGATTCATGATTCAATTCATGATTCATGATTCGATATATGATTCATGATTAAATTCATGATTCATGATTTATGATTCAATTCATGATTCATGATTCATGATTCAATTTATGATTCATGACTCATGATTCATGATTCAATTCATGAATCATGATTCGATTCATGATTCATGATTCAATTCTTGATTCATGATTCGATTCATGATTCATGATTAAATTTATGATTCATGATTTATGATTCAAATCTTGATTCATGATTTATTTCATGATTCAATTCATGGTTCATGAATCTTGATTCAATTCATGATTTATTTCATGATTCATGGTTCGATTCATAATTCATGATTCATGATTCAATTCTTGATTCAATTCATGATTCGATTCATGATTCATGATTCAATTCATGATTCAATTCAGGATTTATGATTCAATTCATGATTCATTATTCAATTCATGATTCATGATTAATGATTCGATTTATGATTCATGATTCAATTCATGATGCATGATTAAATTCGTGATTCATGATTCAATTCATGATTCAAGATTCATTTCATGATTCATTTCATGATTCATGATTCCTGATTCAATTCATGATTCCTGATTCAATTCATGATTCATGATTCATTTCATGATTCATGATTCAATTCATGATTCGATTTATGATTCATGATTCATGATTCAATTCATGATTCATGATTCGATTCATGATTCATGATTCAATTCTTGATTCATGATTCGAATTATGATTCATGATAAAATTCATGATTCATGATTTATGATTCAATTCATGATGCATGATTTAATTCATGATTCAATATTCATGATTCATGATTCGATTTATAATTCATGGATCAATTCCTGATGCATGATTCAATTAGTGATTTCATGATTCATGATTCAATTCAAGATTCATGATTCAATTCATGATTCATTTCATGATTCATGATTAATGATTCAATTCATGATTCAATTCATGATTCAACTTATGATTTATATTTCATGATTCAATTTATGATTCAATTCATGATTCATGATTAATGATTTAATTCATGATTCATGATTCAATTCATGATTCATGATTCGATTCATGATTCATGATTTATGATTCAATTCATGATTCATGATTCAATTCATGATTAAATTTATGATTCATGATTTATGATTCAATTCATGATTCATGATTTATTTCATGATTCAATTCATGGTTCATGAATCTTGATTCAATTCATGATTTATTTCATGATTCATGATTCGATTCATGATTCATGATTTAATTCATGATTCAATTCATTATTTATTTCATGATTCATGATTCGATTCATGATTCATGATTTATAATTCAATTTATGATTCAATTCAGGATTTATGATTCAATTCATGATTCATGATTCATTTCATGATTCATTTCATGATTCATTTCATGATTCATGATTCGATTTATGATTCATGATTCAATTCATGATGCATGATTCAATTCGTGATTCATGATTCAATTCATGATTCATGATTCATTTCATGATTCATTTCATGATTCATGATTCCTGATTCAATTCATGATTCATGATTCAATTTATGATTCATGATTCGATTCATGAATCATGATTCATGATTCAATTCATGATTCAATTCATGATTTATTTCATGATTCATGATTCGATTCATGATTCATGATTCAGTTCTTGATTTATGATTCATGATTCATGATTTAATTCATGATTCATGATTCAATTCATGATTCATGATTCGATTCATGATTCATGATTCAATTCATGATTCATGATTCAATTCTTGAATCATGATTCATGATTCAAATTATGATTCATGATTAAATTCATGATTCATGATTTATGATTCAATTCATGGTTCATGAATCTTTATTCAATTCATGATTTATTTCATGATTCATGATTTATTTCATGATTCATGATTCGATTCATGATTCATGATTCATGATTCAATTCATGATTTATGATTTAATTCATGATTCATGATTCATGATTTATTTCCTGATTCATGATTCATTATTCATGATTCGATTTATAATTCATGATTCAATTCATGATGCATGATTCAATTCGTGATTCATGATTCAATTCATGATTCATGATTCATTTCATGATTCATTTCATGATTCATGATTCCTGATTCAATTCATGATTCATGATTCAATACATGATTCATTAATTCATTTCATGATTCCTGATTCAATTCATGATTCAATTCATGATTCAATTTATGATTCATAATTCATGATTCAATTCATGATTCAATTTATGATTCATGATTCATGATTCAATTCATGATTCATGATTCGATTCATGATTCATGATTCAATTCATGATTCATGATTCAATTCATAATTCGTGATTCATGATTCATGATTCAATTCATGATTCATGATTCGATTCATGATTCATGATTCAATTCATGATTCATGATTCGATTTATGATTCATGATTCAATTCATGATTCAATTCATGATTCATGATTCATTTCATGATTAATTTCATGATTCATGATTCAATTCAAGATTCATGATTCAATTCATGATTCATTTCATGATTCATGATTAATGATTCAATTCATGATTCAATTCATGATTCAACTTATGATTTATATTTCATGATTCAATTCATGATTCAATTCATGATTCATGATTCATGATTCAATTCATGATTCATGATTCAATTCATGATTCATGATTCGATTCATGATTCATCATTCATCATTCAATTCATGATTCATGATTCAATTCATGATTCAATTTATGATTCATGATTCCTGATTCAATTCATGATTCATGGTTCAATTCATGATTCATGATTCAATTCATGATTCAATTCATGATTCAATTTATGATTCATGATTCAATTCAAGATTCATGATTCATGATTCAATTCATGATTCATGATTCATGATTCAATTCATTATTTATGATTCAATTCATGAATCATGATTCGATTCATGATTTATGTTTCAATTCATGATTCAATTCTTGATTCAATTCATAATTCAATTCATGATTCATGATTCAATGCATGATTAAATTCTTGATTCAATTCATAATTCAATTCATGATTCATGATTTGATTCATGATTCATGTTTGAATTCATGATTCAATTCATGATTCATTTCATGATTTATGATTCAATTCATGATTTATGATTCAATTCTTGGTTTATGATTCATGATTCTTGATTCAATTCATTATACATGATTGAATTCATGATTCATGATTCATTTCATGATTCGATTCATGATTCATGAGTCAATTCATAAATTCATGATTCAATTCATGATTCATGATTCAATTCTTGATTCATGATTCATGATTTAATTCATGATTCATGATTTGATTTATAATTCATGATTCAATTCATGATGCATGATTCAATTTGTGATTCATGATTTAATTCATGATTCATTTCATGATTCATTTCATGATTCATGATTCATGATTCAATTCATGATTCATGAGTCAATTCATGATTCATGATTCATTTCATGATTCATGATTTAATTCATGATTCAATTCATGATTCAATTTATGATTCATAATTCATGATTCAATTCATGATTCAATTCATGATTCATGATTCAATTCATGATTCATGATTCAATTCATGATTCATGATTCAATGCATGATTCAATTCTTGATTCAATTCATAATTCAATTCATGATTCATGATTTAATTCATGATTCGATATATGATTCATGATTAAATTCATGATTCATAATTTATGATTCGATTCATGATTCATGATTCAATTCATGATTCGATTCATGATTCATGATTTAATTCATGATTCATGATTTGATTCATGATTCATGATTCAATTTTTAATTCATGATTCGATTCATGATTCATTATTAAATTTATGATTCATGATTTATGATTCAATTCATTATTTATTTCATGATTCATGATTCGATTCATGATTCATGATTCAAAATTCAATTCATCATTCAATTCATGATTTATGATTCAATTCATGATTCATGATTCATTTCATGATTCATGATTCAATTCATGATTCATGATTCATGATTCAATTCATGATTCATGATTCATGATTCGATTCATGATTCATGATTCATGATTCGATTCATGATTCATGATTCAATTCATGATTCATGATTCATGATTCAATTCATGATTCGATTCATGATTCATGATTCAATTCATGATTCATGATTCGATATATGATTCATGATTAAATTCATGATTCATGATTTATGATTCAATTCATGATTCATGATTCATGATTCAATTTATGATTCATGACTCATGATTCATGATTCAATTCATGAATCATGATTCGATTCATGATTCATGATTCAATTCTTGATTCATGATTCGATTCATGATTCATGATTAAATTTATGATTCATGATTTATGATTCAAATCTTGATTCATGATTTATTTCATGATTCAATTCATGGTTCATGAATCTTGATTCAATTCATGATTTATTTCATGATTCATGGTTCGATTCATAATTCATGATTCATGATTCAATTCTTGATTCAATTCATGATTCGATTCATGATTCATGATTCAATTCATGATTCAATTCAGGATTTATGATTCAATTCATGATTCATTATTCAATTCATGATTCATGATTAATGATTCGATTTATGATTCATGATTCAATTCATGATGCATGATTAAATTCGTGATTCATGATTCAATTCATGATTCAAGATTCATTTCATGATTCATTTCATGATTCATGATTCCTGATTCAATTCATGATTCCTGATTCAATTCATGATTCATGATTCATTTCATGATTCATGATTCAATTCATGATTCAACTTATGATTTATATTTCATGATTCAATTTATGATTCAATTCATGATTCATGATTAATGATTTAATTCATGATTCATGATTCAATTCATGATTCATGATTCGATTCATGATTCATGATTTATGATTCAATTCATGATTCATGATTCAATTCATGATTAAATTTATGATTCATGATTTATGATTCAATTCATGATTCATGATTTATTTCATGATTCAATTCATGGTTCATGAATCTTGATTCAATTCATGATTTATTTCATGATTCATGATTCGATTCATGATTCATGATTTAATTCATGATTCAATTCATTATTTATTTCATGATTCATGATTCGATTCATGATTCATGATTTATAATTCACTTTATGATTCAATTCAGGATTTATGATTCAATTCATGATTCATGATTCATTTCATGATTCATTTCATGATTCATTTCATGATTCATGATTCGATTTATGATTCATGATTCAATTCATGATGCATGATTCAATTCGTGATTCATGATTCAATTCATGATTCATGATTCATTTCATGATTCATTTCATGATTCATGATTCCTGATTCAATTCATGATTCATGATTCAATTTATGATTCATGATTCGATTCATGAATCATGATTCATGATTCAATTCATGATTCAATTCATGATTTATTTCATGATTCATGATTCGATTCATGATTCATGATTCAGTTCTTGATTTATGATTCATGATTCATGATTTAATTCATGATTCATGATTCAATTCATGATTCATGATTCGATTCATGATTCATGATTCAATTCATGATTCATGATTCAATTCTTGAATCATGATTCATGATTCAAATTATGATTCATGATTAAATTCATGATTCATGATTTATGATTCAATTCATGGTTCATGAATCTTTATTCAATTCATGATTTATTTCATGATTCATGATTTATTTCATGATTCATGATTCGATTCATGATTCATGATTCATGATTCAATTCATGATTTATGATTTAATTCATGATTCATGATTCATGATTTATTTCCTGATTCATGATTCATTATTCATGATTCGATTTATAATTCATGATTCAATTCATGATGCATGATTCAATTCGTGATTCATGATTCAATTCATGATTCATGATTCATTTCATGATTCATTTCATGATTCATGATTCCTGATTCAATTCATGATTCATGATTCAATACATGATTCATTAATTCATTTCATGATTCCTGATTCAATTCATGATTCAATTCATGATTCAATTTATGATTCATAATTCATGATTCAATTCATGATTCAATTTATGATTCATGATTCATGATTCAATTCATGATTCATGATTCGATTCATGATTCATGATTCAATTCATGATTCATGATTCAATTCATAATTCGTGATTCATGATTCATGATTCAATTCATGATTCATGATTCGATTCATGATTCATGATTCAATTCATGATTCATGATTCGATTTATGATTCATGATTCAATTCATGATTCAATTCATGATTCATGATTCATTTCATGATTAATTTCATGATTCATGATTCAATTCAAGATTCATGATTCAATTCATGATTCATTTCATGATTCATGATTAATGATTCAATTCATGATTCAATTCATGATTCAACTTATGATTTATATTTCATGATTCAATTCATGATTCAATTCATGATTCATGATTCATGATTCAATTCATGATTCATGATTCAATTCATGATTCATGATTCGATTCATGATTCATCATTCATCATTCAATTCATGATTCATGATTCAATTCATGATTCAATTTATGATTCATGATTCCTGATTCAATTCATGATTCATGGTTCAATTCATGATTCATGATTCAATTCATGATTCAATTCATGATTCAATTTATGATTCATGATTCAATTCAAGATTCATGATTCATGATTCAATTCATGATTCATGATTCATGATTCAATTCATTATTTATGATTCAATTCATGAATCATGATTCGATTCATGATTTATGTTTCAATTCATGATTCAATTCTTGATTCAATTCATAATTCAATTCATGATTCATGATTCAATGCATGATTAAATTCTTGATTCAATTCATAATTCAATTCATGATTCATGATTTGATTCATGATTCATGTTTGAATTCATGATTCAATTCATGATTCATTTCATGATTTATGATTCAATTCATGATTTATGATTCAATTCTTGGTTTATGATTCATGATTCATGATTCAATTCATTATACATGATTGAATTCATGATTCATGATTCATTTCATGATTCGATTCATGATTCATGAGTCAATTCATAAATTCATGATTCAATTCATGATTCATGATTCAATTCTTGATTCATGATTCATGATTTAATTCATGATTCATGATTTGATTTATAATTCATGATTCAATTCATGATGCATGATTCAATTTGTGATTCATGATTTAATTCATGATTCATTTCATGATTCATTTCATGATTCATGATTCATGATTCAATTCATGATTCATGAGTCAATTCATGATTCATGATTCATTTCATGATTCATGATTTAATTCATGATTCAATTCATGATTCAATTTATGATTCATAATTCATGATTCAATTCATGATTCAATTCATGATTCATGATTCAATTCATGATTCATGATTCAATTCATGATTCATGATTCAATGCATGATTCAATTCTTGATTCAATTCATAATTCAATTCATGATTCATGATTTAATTCATGATTCGATATATGATTCATGATTAAATTCATGATTCATAATTTATGATTCGATTCATGATTCATGATTCAATTCATGATTCGATTCATGATTCATGATTTAATTCATGATTCATGATTTGATTCATGATTCATGATTCAATTTTTAATTCATGATTCGATTCATGATTCATTATTAAATTTATGATTCATGATTTATGATTCAATTCATTATTTATTTCATGATTCATGATTCGATTCATGATTCATGATTCAAAATTCAATTCATCATTCAATTCATGATTTATGATTCAATTCATGATTCATGATTCATTTCATGATTCATGATTCAATTCATGATTCATGATTCATGATTCAATTCATGATTCATGATTCATGATTCGATTCATGATTCATGATTCATGATTCGATTCATGATTCATGATTCAATTCATGATTCATGATTCATGATTCAATTCATGATTCGATTCATGATTCATGATTCAATTCATGATTCATGATTCGATATATGATTCATGATTAAATTCATGATTCATGATTTATGATTCAATTCATGATTCATGATTCATGATTCAATTTATGATTCATGACTCATGATTCATGATTCAATTCATGAATCATGATTCGATCCATGATTCATGATTCAATTCTTGATTCATGATTCGATTCATGATTCATGATTAAATTTATGATTCATGATTTATGATTCAAATCTTGATTCATGATTTATTTCATGATTCAATTCATGGTTCATGAATCTTGATTCAATTCATGATTTATTTCATGATTCATGGTTCGATTCATAATTCATGATTCATGATTCAATTCTTGATTCAATTCATGATTCGATTCATGATTCATGATTCAATTCATGATTCAATTCAGGATTTATGATTCAATTCATGATTCATTATTCAATTCATGATTCATGATTAATGATTCGATTTATGATTCATGATTCAATTCATGATGCATGATTAAATTCGTGATTCATGATTCAATTCATGATTCAAGATTCATTTCATGATTCATTTCATGATTCATGATTCCTGATTCAATTCATGATTCCTGATTCAATTCATGATTCATGATTCATTTCATGATTCATGATTCAATTCATGATTCGATTTATGATTCATGATTCATGATTCAATTCATGATTCATGATTCGATTCATGATTCATGATTCAATTCTTGATTCATGATTCGAATTATGATTCATGATAAAATTCATGATTCATGATTTATGATTCAATTCATGATGCATGATTTAATTCATGATTCAATATTCATGATTCATGATTCGATTTATAATTCATGGATCAATTCCTGATGCATGATTCAATTAGTGATTTCATGATTCATGATTCAATTCAAGATTCATGATTCAATTCATAATTCATTTCATGATTCATGATTAATGATTCAATTCATGATTCAATTCATGATTCAACTTATGATTTATATTTCATGATTCAATTTATGATTCAATTCATGATTCATGATTAATGATTTAATTCATGATTCATGATTCAATTCATGATTCATGATTCGATTCATGATTCATGATTTATGATTCAATTCATGATTCATGATTCAATTCATGATTAAATTTATGATTCATGATTTATGATTCAATTCATGATTCATGATTTATTTCATGATTCAATTCATGGTTCATGAATCTTGATTCAATTCATGATTTATTTCATGATTCATGATTCGATTCATGATTCATGATTTAATTCATGATTCAATTCATTATTTATTTCATGATTCATGATTCGATTCATGATTCATGATTTATGATTCAATTTATGATGCAATTCAGGATTTATGATTCAATTCATGATTCATGATTCATTTCATGATTCATTTCATGATTCATTTCATGATTCATGATTCGATTTATGATTCATGATTCAATTCATGATGCATGATTCAATTCGTGATTCATGATTCAATTCATGATTCATGATTCATTTCATGATTCATTTCATGATTCATGATTCCTGATTCAATTCATGATTCATGATTCAATTTATGATTCATGATTCATTTCATGATTCATGATTCAATACATGATTTGATTCATGATTTATGATTCAATTCATGATTCATGATTCGATTCATGATTCATGATTCAATTCATGATTCATGATTCGAATTATGATTCATGATTAAATTCATGATTCATGATTTATGATTCAATTCATGATTCATGATTTATTTCATGATTCAATTCATGGTTCATGAATCTTGATTCAATTCATGATTTATTTCATGATTCATGATTCGATTCATGAATCATGATTCATGATTCAATTCATGATTCAATTCATGATTTATTTCATGATTCATGATTCGATTCATGATTCATGATTCAGTTCTTGATTTATGATTCATGATTCATGATTTAATTCATGATTCATGATTCAATTCATGATTCATGATTCGATTCATGATTCATGATTCAATTCATGATTCATGATTCAATTCTTGAATCATGATTCATGATTCAAATTATGATTCATGATTAAATTCATGATTCATGATTTATGATTCAATTCATGGTTCATGAATCTTTATTCAATTCATGATTTATTTCATGATTCATGATTCGATTCATGATTCATGATTCATGATTCAATTCATGATTTATGATTTAATTCATGATTCATGATTTATTTCCTGATTCATGATTCATTATTCATGATTCGATTTATAATTCATGATTCAATTCATGATGCATGATTCAATTCGTGATTCATGATTCAATTCATGATTCATGATTCATTTCATGATTCATTTCATGATTCATGATTCCTGATTCAATTCATGATTCATGATTCAATACATGATTCATTAATTCATTTCATGATTCATGATTCAATTCATGATTCAATTCATGATTCAATTTATGATTCATAATTCATGATTCAATTCATGATTCAATTTATGATTCATGATTCATGATTCAATTCATGATTCATGATTCGATTCATGATTCATGATTCAATTCATGATTCATGATTCAATTCATAATTCGTGATTCATGATTCATGATTCAATTCATGATTCATGATTCGATTCATGATTCATGATTCAATTCATGATTCATGATTCGATTTATGATTCATGATTCAATTCATGATTCAATTCATGATTCATGATTCATTTCATGATTAATTTCATGATTCATGATTCAATTCAAGATTCATGATTCAATTCATGATTCATTTCATGATTCATGATTAATGATTCAATTCATGATTCAATTCATGATTCAACTTATGATTTATATTTCATGATTCAATTCATGATTCAATTCATGATTCATGATTCATGATTCAATTCATGAATTATGATTCAATTCATGATTCATGATTCGATTCATGATTCATCATTCATCATTCAATTCATGATTCATGATTCAATTCATGATTCAATTTATGATTCATGATTCCTGATTCAATTCATGATTCATGGTTCAATTCATGATTCATGATTCAATTCATGATTCAATTCATGATTCAATTTATGATTCATGATTCAATTCAAGATTCATGATTCATGATTCAATTCATGATTCATGATTCATGATTCAATTCATTATTTATGATTCAATTCATGAATCATGATTCGATTCATGATTTATGTTTCAATTCATGATTCAATTCTTGATTCAATTCATAATTCAATTCATGATTCATGATTCAATGCATGATTAAATTCTTGATTCAATTCATAATTCAATTCATGATTCATGATTCGATTCATGATTCATGTTTGAATTCATGATTCAATTCATGATTCATTTCATGATTTATGATTCAATTCATGATTTATGATTCAATTCTTGGTTTATGATTCATGATTCATGATTCAATTCATTATACATGATTGAATTCATGATTCATGATTCATTTCATGATTCGATTCATGATTCATGAGTCAATTCATAAATTCATGATTCAATTCATGATTCATGATTCAATTCTTGATTCATGATTCATGATTTGAATTATGATTCATGATTTGAATTATGATTCATGATTAAATTCATGATTCATGATTTATGATTCAATTCATGATTCATGATTTATTTCATGATTTAATTCATGGTTCATGAATCTTGATTCAATTCATGATTTATTTCATGATTCATGATTCGATTCATGATTCATGATTCAATTCATGATTCATGATTCATGATTTAATTCATGATTCATGATTCATGATTCATGATTCGATTTATAATTCATGATTCAATTGATGATGCATGATTCAATTTGTGATTCATGATTTAATTCATGATTCATTTCATGATTCATTTCATGATTCATGATTCATGATTCAATTCATGATTCATGAGTCAATTCATGATTCATGATTCATTTCATGATTCATGATTTAATTCATGATTCAATTCATGATTCAATTTATGATTCATAATTCATGATTCAATTCATGATTCAATTCATGATTCAATATTCATGATTCAATTCATGATTCATGATTCAATTCATGATTCATGATTCAATGCATCATTCAATTCTTGATTCAATTCATAATTCAATTCATGATTCATGATTTAATTCATGATTCGATTCATGATTCATGATTCATGATTCGATATATGATTCATGATTAAATTCATGATTCATAATTTATGATTCAATTCATGATTCGATTCATGATTCATGATTTAATTCATGATTCATGATTTGATTCATGATTCATGATTCAATTTTTAATTCATGATTCGATTCATGATTCATTATTAAATTTATGATTTATGATTTATGATTCAATTCATTATTTATTTCATGATTCATGATTCGATTCATGATTCATGATTAAAAATTAAATTCATGATTCAATTCAGGATTTATGATTCAATTCATGATTCATGATTCATTTCATGATTCATTTCATGATTCATGATTCGATTTATGATTAATGATTCAATTCATGATGCATGATTCAATTCGTGATTCATGATTCAATTCATGATTCATGATTCATTTCATGATTCATTTCATGATTCATGATTCCTGATTTAATTCATGATTCATGATTCAATTCATGATTCATGATTCATTTCATGATTCATGATTCAATTCATGATTCGATTCATGATTTATGATTCAATTCATGATTCATGATTCGATTCATGATTCATGATTCAATTCATGATTCATGATTTATGTCATGATTCAATTCATGGTTCATGAATCTTGATTCAATTCATGATTTATTTCATGATTCATGATTCGATTCATGATTCATGATTCATGATTCAATTCATGATTCAATTCATGATTTATTTCATGATTCATGATTCGATTCATGATTCATGATTCAATTCTTGATTTATGATTCATGATTCATGATTTAATTCATGATTAATGATTTAATTCATGATTCATGATTTGATTCATGATTCATGATTCAATTCATGATTCATGATTCAATTCTTGAATCATGATTCATGATTCGAATTATGATTCATGATTAAATTCATGATTCATGATTTATGATTCAATTCATGGTTCATAAATCTTTATTCAATTCATGATTTATTTCATGATTCATGATTCGATTCATGATTCATGATTCAATTCATGATTTAATTCATGATTTATTTCATAATTCATGATTCGATTCATGATTCATGATTCATGATTCAATTCATGATTCAATTCATGATTTATGATTCAATTCATGATTCATGATTTAATTCCTGATTCATGATTCATGATTCATGATTCGATTTCTAATTCATGATTCAATTCATGATGCATGATTTAATTCGTGTTTCATGATTCAATTCATGATTCATGATTCATTTCATGATTCATGATTCCTGATTCAATTCATGATTCATGATTCATGATTCATTTCATGATTCATGACTCAATTCATGATTCAATTCATGATTCAATTCATGATTCAATGTATGATTCATAATTCATGATTCAATTCATGATTTAATTTATGATTCATGATTCATGATTCAATTCATGATTCATGATTCATGATTCGACTCATGATTCATGATTCAATTCATGATTCATGATTCAATTCATGATTCGTGATTCATGATTCATGATTCAATTCATGATTCATGATTCAATTCATGATTCATGATTCAATGCATGATTCAATTCTTGATTCAATTCATAATTCAATTCATGATTCATGATTCGATTCATGATTCATGTTTGAATTCATGATTCAATTCATGATTCCTTTTATGATTCATGATTCAATTCATGATTCATGATTCAATTCTTGATTTATGATTCATGATTCATGATTCAATTCATGATACATGATTCAGTTCATGATTCATGATTCATTTCATGATTCATGATTCAATTCATGATTCGATTAATGATTCATGAGTCAATTCATAAATTCATGATTCGATTCATGATTCATGATTCAATTCTTGATTCATGATTCATGATTTGAATTATGATTCATGATTAAATTCATGATTCATGATTTATGATTCAATTCATGATTCATGATTTATTTCATGATTGAATTCATGGTTCATGAATCTTGATTCAATTCATGATTTATTTCATGATTCATGATTCAATTCATGATTCATGATTCAATTCATGATTCATGATTCAATTCATGATTCAATTCATGATTTATGATTCAATTCATAATTCATGATTCATGATTTAATTCATGATTCATGATTCATGATTCGATTTATAATTAATGATTGAATTCATGATGCATGATTCAATTTGTGATTCATGATTTAATTCATGATTCATTTCATGATTCATTTCATGATTCATGATTCATGATTTAATTCATGATTCATGAGTCAATTCATGATTCATGATTCATTTCATGATTCATGATTTAATTCATGATTCAATTCATGATTCAATTTATGATTCAAAATTCATGATTCAATTCATGATTCATGATTCAATTCATGATTCATGATTCAATTCCTGATTCATGATTCAATTCATGATTCATGATTCAATGCATGATTCAATTCTTGATTCAAATTATAATTCAATTCATGATTCATGATTCAATTCATGATTCATTACATGGTTCATGATTCAATTCATGATTCATGATTCAATTCTTGATTTATGATTCATGATTCATGATTCAATTCATGATTCAATTCATGATTCATGATTCAATTCATGATTCATGATTCATGATTAAATTCATGATTCATAATTTATGATTCAATTCATGATTCGATTCATGATTCATGATTTAATTCATGATTCATGATTTGATTCATGATTCATGATTCAATTTTTAATTCATGATTCGATTCATGATTCATTATTAAATTTATGATTTATGATTTATGATTCAATTCATTATTTATTTCATGATTCATGATTCGATTCATGATTCATGATTAAAAATTAAATTCATGATTCAATTCAGGATTTATGATTCAATTCATGATTCATGATTCATTTCATGATTCATTTCATGATTCATGATTCGATTTATGATTAATGATTCAATTCATGATGCATGATTCAATTCGTGATTCATGATTCAATTCATGATTCATGATTCATTTCATGATTCATTTCATGATTCATGATTCCTGATTTAATTCATGATTCATGATTCAATTCATGATTCATGATTCATTTCATGATTCATGATTCAATTCATGATTCGATTCATGATTTATGATTCAATTCATGATTCATGATTCGATTCATGATTCATGATTCAATTCATGATTCATGATTTATGTCATGATTCAATTCATGGTTCATGAATCTTGATTCAATTCATGATTTATTTCATGATTCATGATTCGATTCATGATTCATGATTCATGATTCAATTCATGATTCAATTCATGATTTATTTCATGATTCATGATTCGATTCATGATTCATGATTCAATTCTTGATTTATGATTCATGATTCATGATTTAATTCATGATTAATGATTTAATTCATGATTCATGATTTGATTCATGATTCATGATTCAATTCATGATTCATGATTCAATTCTTGAATCATGATTCATGATTCGAATTATGATTCATGATTAAATTCATGATTCATGATTTATGATTCAATTCATGGTTCATAAATCTTTATTCAATTCATGATTTATTTCATGATTCATGATTCGATTCATGATTCATGATTCAATTCATGATTTAATTCATGATTTATTTCATAATTCATGATTCGATTCATGATTCATGATTCATGATTCAATTCATGATTCAATTCATGATTTATGATTCAATTCATGATTCATGATTTAATTCCTGATTCATGATTCATGATTCATGATTCGATTTCTAATTCATGATTCAATTCATGATGCATGATTTAATTCGTGTTTCATGATTCAATTCATGATTCATGATTCATTTCATGATTCATTTCATGATTCATGATTCCTGATTCAATTCATGATTCATGATTCATGATTCATTTCATGATTCATGACTCAATTCATGATTCAATTCATGATTCAATTCATGATTCAATGTATGATTCATAATTCATGATTCAATTCATGATTTAATTTATGATTCATGATTCATGATTCAATTCATGATTCATGATTCATGATTCGACTCATGATTCATGATTCAATTCATGATTCATGATTCAATTCATGATTCGTGATTCATGATTCATGATTCAATTCATGATTCATGATTCAATTCATGATTCATGATTCAATGCATGATTCAATTCTTGATTCAATTCATAATTCAATTCATGATTCATGATTCGATTCATGATTCATGTTTGAATTCATGATTCAATTCATGATTCCTTTTATGATTCATGATTCAATTCATGATTCATGATTCAATTCTTGATTTATGATTCATGATTCATGATTCAATTCATGATACATGATTCAGTTCATGATTCATGATTCATTTCATGATTCATGATTCAATTCATGATTCGATTAATGATTCATGAGTCAATTCATAAATTCATGATTCGATTCATGATTCATGATTCAATTCTTGATTCATGATTCATGATTTGAATTATGATTCATGATTAAATTCATGATTCATGATTTATGATTCAATTCATGATTCATGATTTATTTCATGATTGAATTCATGGTTCATGAATCTTGATTCAATTCATGATTTATTTCATGATTCATGATTCAATTCATGATTCAATTCATGATTCATGATTCAATTCATGATTCAATTCATGATTTATGATTCAATTCATAATTCATGATTCATGATTTAATTCATGATTCATGATTCATGATTCGATTTATAATTAATGATTGAATTCATGATTCATGAGTCAATTCATGATTCATGATTCATTTCATGATTCATGATTTAATTCATGATTCAATTCATGATTCAATTTATGATTCAAAATTCATGATTCAATTCATGATTCATGATTCAATTCATGATTCATGATTCAATTCCTGATTCATGATTCAATTCATGATTCATGATTCAATGCATGATTCAATTCTTGATTCAAATTATAATTCAATTCATGATTCATGATTCAATTCATGATTCATTACATGGTTCATGATTCAATTCATGATTCATGATTCAATTCTTGATTTATGATTCATGATTCATGATTCAATTCATGATTCAATTCATGATTCATGATTCAATTCATGATTCATGATTCATGATTCATGATTCAATTCATGATTCATGATTCATTTCATGATTCATTTCATGATTCATGATTTAATTTATGATTCATGATTAATGATTCAATTCATGATTCATGATTGAATTCATGATTCATGATTCATATCATGATTCATTTCATGATTCATGATTTAATTTATGATTCATGATTAATGATTCAATTCATGATTAATGATTCAATTCATGATTTATGAATCATTTTATGATTCATGATTCATAATTCAATTCATGATTCATGATTCAATTCATGATTCGATTTATGATTTATGATTCAATTCATGATTCATGACTCATGATTCAATTCATGATTCATGATTCAATTCATGATTTATGATTCATGATTTAATTCATGAATCATTATTCATGATTCAATTCATGATTCATGATTCAATTCATGATTCATGATTCATGATTCAATTCATGATTCATGATTCAATTCATGATTCATGATTCATGATTCAATTCATGATTCATGATTCATGATTCGATTCATGATTCATGATTCGATTCATGATTCATGATTCAATTCATGATTGATGATTCATGATTCAATTCATGATTCGATTCATGATTCATGATTCAATTCATGATTCATGATTCGATATATGATTCATGATTAAATTCATGATTCATGATTTATGATTCAATTCATGATTCATGATTCATGATTCAATTTATGATTCATGACTCATGATTCATGATTCAATTCATGAATCATGATTCGATTCATGATTCATGATTCAATTCTTGATTCATGATTCGATTCATGATATATGATTAAATTTATGATTCATGATTTATGATTCAATTCATGATTCATGATGTATTTCATGATTCAATTCATGGTTCATGAATCTTAATTCAAGTCATGATTTATTTTATGATTCATGATTCGATTCATGATTCATGATTCATGATTCAATTCATTATTTATGACTCATGATTCATGATTTAATTCATGATTCATGATTCGATTCATGATTTATGATTCAATTCTTGATTCATGATTCGATTCATGATTCATGATTAATTTTATGATTCATGATTTATGATTCAAATCTTGATTCATGATTTATTTCATGATTCAATTCATGGTTCATGAATCTTGATTCAATTCATGATTTATTTCATGATTCATGGTTCGATTCATGATTCATGATTCATGATTCAATTCTTGATTCTATGCATGATTCAATTCATGATTCATGATTCAATTCATGATTCAATTCAGGATTTATGATTCAATTCATGATTCATTATTCAATTCATGATTCATGATTAATGATTCGATTTATGATTCATGATTCAATTCATGATGCATGATTAAATTCGTGATTCATGATTCAATTCATGATTCATGATTCATGATTCCTGATTCAATTCATGATTCCTGATTAAATTCATGATTCATGATTCATTTCATGATTCATGATTCAATTCATGATTCGATTTATGATTCATGATTCATGATTCAATTCATGATTCATGATTCGATTCATGATTCATGATTCAATTCTTGATTCATGATTCGAATTATGATTCATGATAAAATTCATGATTCATGATTTATGATTCAATTCATGAGTCATGATTTAATTCATGATTCAATATTCATGATTCATGATTTGATTTATAATTCATGGATCAATTCCTGATGCATGATTCAATTAGTGATTCATGATTCAATTCATGATTCATGATTCATTTCATGATACATGATTCAATTCATGATTCAATTCATGATTCAATTTATGATTCATAGTTCATGATTCAATTCATGATTCAATTCATGATTGATGATTGATGATTCAATTCATGATTCATGATTCATGATTCGATTCATGATTCATGATTCAATTCATGATTCATGATTCAATTCATGATTCATGATTCAATTCATGATTCATGATTCGATTCATGATTCATAATTCATGATTCAATTCATGATTCATGATTTATGATTCGATTTATGATTCATGATTCATGATTCATAATTCATGATTCAATTCATAATTCAATTCATGATTAAATATAACCGGGTTAGGGTTAGGGTTAGGGTTAGGGTAAGGGTTGGGGTTAGGGTTAGGGTTAGGGGTTAGGGTTTGGGTTAAGGGGTTAGTGTTAGGGTTAGGTTTAGGGGGTTAGGGTTAGGGTTAGGGGTTAGGGTTAGGGGTTAGGGTTAGGGTTAGGCTTAGGGTTAGGGTTAGGTGGTTAGGGTTAGGGTTAGGGTTAGGGGGTTAGGGTTAGGGTTAGGGTTAGGGTTTAGGGTTAGGGTTAGGGTTAGGGTTAGGTGTTAGGGTTAGGGTTAGGTGGTTAGGGTTAGGGTTAGGGTTAGGGTTAGGGGTTAGGGTTAGGGTTAGGGGGTTAGGGTTAGGGGGTTAGGGTTAGGGTTAGGGTTCATGATTCAATTCTTGATTCATTATTCATGATTTGATTCATGTTTCATGATTAAATTCATGATTCATGATTTATGATTTAATTCATGATTCGTGATTTATTTCATGATTCAATTCATGATTTATTTCATGATTCATGATTCGATTAATGATCCATGATTCAATTCATTAATCATGATTCATGATTCGATTTATGATTCATGAATCATAATTCAATTCATGATTCATGAATCATGATTCAATTCATGATTCATGATTCAATTCATGATTCATGATTCATGATTCAATTCATGATTCATGATTCGATTCATGATTCATAATTCATGATTCAATTCATGATTCATGATTCATGATTCGATTTATGATTCATGATTCAATTCATGATTCATGATTCAATTCATGATTCATTTCATGATTCATTTCATGATTCATGATTCAATTCAAGATTCATGATTCAATTCATGATTCAATTCATAATTCAATTCATGATTCATGATTCAATGCATGATTCAATTCTTGATTCAATTCATAATTCAATTCATGATTCATGATTCGATTCATGATTCATGTTTGAATTCATGATTCAATTCATGATTCATTTCATGATTCATGATTCAATTCATGATTTATGATTCAATTCTTGGTTTATGATTCATGATTCATGATTCAATTCATGATACACAATTGAATTCATGATTCATGATTCATTTCATGATTCGATTCATGATTCATGAGTCAATTCATAAATTCATGATTCAATTCATGATTCATGATTCAATTCTTGATTCATGATTCATGATTTAAATTATGATTCATGATTTAAATTATGATTCATGATTAAATTCATGATTCATGATTTATGATTCAATTCATGATTCATGATTTATTTCATGATTTAATTCATGGTTCATGAATCTTGATTCAATTCATGATTTATTTCATGATTCATGATTCGATTCATGATTCAATTCATGATTTATGATTCAATTCATGATTCATGATTCATGATTTAATTCATGATTCATGATTTGATTTATAATTCATGATTCAATTCATGATGCATGATTCAATTTGTGATTCATGATTTAATTCATGATTCATTTCATGATTCATTTCATGATTCATGATTCATGATTCAATTCATGATTCATGAGTCAATTCATGATTCATGATTCATTTCATGATTCATGATTTAATTCATGATTCAATTCATGATTCAATTTATGATTCATAATTCATGATTCAATTCATGATTCATGATTCATGATTCAATTCATGATTCATGATTCAATTCATGATTCATGATTCAATGCATGATTCAATTCTTGATTCAATTCATAATTCAATTCATGATTCATGATTAATTCATGATTCGATATATGATTCATGAATAAATTCATGATTCATAATTTATGATTCGATTCATGATTCATGATTCAATTCATGATTCGATTCATGATTCATGATTTAATTCAAGATTCATGATTTGATTCATGATTCATGATTCAAATTTTAATTCATGATTCGATTTATGATTCATTATTAAATTTATGATTCATGATTTATGATTCAATTCATTATTTATTTCATGATTCATGATTCGATTCATGATTCATGATTCAAAATTCAATTCATCATTCAATTCATGATTTATGATTCAATTCATGATTCATGATTCATTTCATGATTCATTTCATGATTCATGATTCGATTTATGATTCATGATTCAATTCATGATGCATGATTCAATTCGTGATTCATGATTCAATTCGTGACTCATGATTCATTTCATGATTCATTTCATGATTCATTTCATGATTCATGATTCCTGATTCAATTCATGATTCAATTCATGATTCATGATTCATTTCATGATTCATGATTCAATTCATGATTCGATTCATGATTTATGATTCAATTCATGATTCATGATTCGATTCATGATTCATGATTCAATTCATGATTCATGATTTATTTCATGATTCAATTCATGGTTCATGAATCTTGATTCAATTCATGATTTATTTCATGATTCATGATTCGATTCATAATTCATGATTCATGATTCAATTAATGATTCAATTCATGATTTATTTCATGATTCATGATTCGATTCATGATTCATGATTCAATTCTTGATTTATGATTCATAATTCATGATTTAATTCATGATTAATGATTTAATTCATGATTCATGATTCGATTCATGATTCATGATTCAATTCTTGAATCATGATTCATGATTCGAATTATGATTCATGATTAAATTCATGATTCATGATTTATGATTCAATTCATGGTTCATAAATCTTTATTCAATTCATGATTTATTTCATGATTCATGATTCAATTCATGATTCATGATTCATGATTTAATTCCTGATTCATGATTCATGATTCATGATTCGATTTATAATTCATGATTCAATTCATGATGCATGATTTAATTCGTGATTCATGATTCAATTCATGATTCATGATTCATTTCATGATTCATTTTATGATTCATGATTCCTAATTCAATTCATGATTCATGATTCAATACATGATTCATGATTCATTTCATGATTCATGACTCAATTCATGATTCAATTCATGATTCAATTCATGATTCAATGTATGATTCATAATTCATGATTCAATTCATGATTCAATTTATGATTCATGATTCATGATTCAATTCATGAATCATGATTCGATTCATGATTCATGATTCAATTCATGATTCATGATTCAATTCATGATTCGTGATTCATGATTTATGATTAAATTCATGATTCATGATTCAATTCATGATTCATGATTCAGTGCATGATTCAATTCTTGATTCAATTCATAATTCAATTCATGATTCATGATTCGATTCATGATTCATGTTTGAATTCATGATTCAATTCATGATTCCTTTCATGATTCATGATTCAATTCATGATTCATGATTCAATTCTTGATTTATGATTCATGATTCAATTCATGATACATGATTCAATTCATGATTCATGATTCATTTCATGATTCATGATTCAATTCATGATTCGATTCATGATTCATGAGTCAATTCATAAATTCATGATTCAATTCATGATTCATGATTCAATTCATGATTCAATTCAGGATTTATGATTCAATTCATGATTCCTTATTCAATTCATGATTCATGATTAATCATTCGATTTATGATTCATGATTCAATTCATGATGCATGATTAAATTCGTGATTCATGATTCAATTCATGATTCATGATTCATTTCATGATTGATTTCATGATTCATGATTCCTGATTCAATTCATGATTCCTGATTCAATTCATGATTCCTGATTCAATTCATGATTCATGATTCATTTCATGATTCATGATTCAATTCATGATTCGATTCATGATTCATGATTCATGATTTAATTCATGATTCATGATTCAATTCATGATTCATGATTCGATTCATGATTCATGATTCAATTCTTGATTCATGATTCATGATTCGAATTATGATTCATGATAAAATTCATGATTCATGATTTATGATTCAATTCATGATTCATGATTTAATTCATGATTCAATATTCATGATTCATGATTCGATTTATAATTCATGGATCAATTCCTGATGCATGATTCAATTTGTAATTCATGATTCAATTCATGATTCATTTCATGATTAAATTCATGATTCAATTCATGATTCATGATTCATGATTCAATTCATGATTCATGATTCAATTCAAGATTCATGATTCAATTCATGATTCATTTCATGATTAAATTCATGATTCAATTCATGATTCATGATTCATGATTCATTTCATGATTCATGATTCAATTCAAGATTCATGATTCAATTCATGATTCATTTCATGATTAAATTCATGATTCAATTCATGATTCATGATTCATGATTCAATTCATGATTCATGATTCATGATTCGATTCATGATTAATGATTCAATTCATGATTCAATTCATGATTCATGATTCATGATTCAATTCATAATTCAATTCATGATTAAATATGACCGGGTTAGGGTTAGGGTTAGGGTTAGGGGAAGGGTTGGGGTTAGGGTTAGGGGTTAGTGGTTAGGGTTAGGGTTAAGGGGTTAGGGTTAGGTTTAGGGGGTTAGGGTTAGGGTTAGGGGTTAGGGTTAGGGTTAGGGTTAGGGGTTAGGGTTAGGGTTAGGCTTAGGGTTAGGGTTAGGGTTAGGGGGTTAGGGTTAGGGGGTTAGGGTTAGGGGGTTAGGGTTAGTGTTAGGGTTAGGGTTTAGGGTTTAGGGTTAGGGTTAGGGTTAGGTGTTAGGGTTAGGGTTAGGGTTAGGTGGTTAGGGTTAGGTGGTTAGGGTTAGGGTTAGGGTTCATGATTCAATTCTTGATTCATGATTCATGATTCGATTCATGTTTCATGATTAAATTCATGATTCATGATTTATGATTTAATTCATGATTCGTTATTTATTTCATGATTCAATTCATGATTTATTTCATGATTCATGATTCGATTAATGATCCATGATTCAATTCATTAATCATGATTCATGATTCGATTCATGATTCATGAATCATAATTCAATTCATGAGTCATGAATCAATTCATGATTCATGATTCAATTCATGATTCATGATTCATGATTCAATTCATGATTCATGATTTGATTCATGATTCATAATTCATGATTCATTAATGATTCATGAATCATGATTCGATTTATGATTCATGATTCATGATTTATAATTCATGATTCAATTCATGATTAATGATTCAATTCATAATTCATGATTCAATTCATGATTCATGATTCAATTCATGATTCATGATTCATTTCATGATTCATTCCATGATTCATGATTCAATTCAAGATTCATGATTCAATTTATGATTCATTTCATGATTCAATTCATGATTCATGATTCATGATTCAATTCATGATTCATGATTCATGATTCAATTCATGATTCATGATTCATGATTCGATTCATGATTAATGATTCAATTCATGATTCAATTCATGATTCATGATTCATGATTCAATTCATAATTCAATTCATGATTAAATATGACCGGGTTAGGGTTAGGGTAAGGGTTGGGGTTAGGGTTAGGGGTTAGGGAGTTAGGGTTAGGGTTAGGGTTAGGGGTTAGGGTTAGGGTTAGGGTTAGGGGTTAGGGTTAGGGTTAGGCTTAGGGTTAGGGTTAGGGGGTTAGGGTTAGGGTTAGGGGGTTAGGGTTAGGGTTAGGGTTTAGGGTTAGGGTTAGGGTTAGGGTTAGGGTTAGGTGTTAGGGTTAGGGTTAGGTGGTTAGGGTTAGGGTTAGGGTTAGGGTTAGGGGGTTAGGGTTAGGGGGTTAGGGTTAGGGTTCATGATTAAATTCTTGATTCATGATTCATGATTCGATTCATGTTTCATGATTAAATTCATGATTCATGATTTATGATTTAATTCATGATTCATGATTTATTTCATGATTCAATTCATGATTTATTTCATGATTCATGATTCGATTAATGATCCATAATTCAATTCATGAGTCATGATTCATGATTCGATTCATGATTCATGAATCATAATTCAATTCATGATTCATGAATCATGATTCAATTCATGATTCATGTTTCAATTCATGATTTAATTCTTGATTCAATTCATAATTCAATTTATGATTCATGATTCAATTCATGATTCATGATTCAAAGCATGATTCATTTCATGATTAATTTCATGATTTATGATTCAATTCATGATTCATGATTCATGATTCGATTCATGATTCATGATTCATTTTATGATTCATGATTTATGATTCAATTCATGATTTGTGATTCATAATTCAATTCATGATTCATGATTCATAATTCAATTCATGATTCATGATTCATAATTCAATTCATGATTCATGATTCATGATTCGATTCATGATTCATGCTTCAATTCATGATTCATGATTTATGATTCAATTCATGATTCATGATTTGATTCATGATTCATGATTCAATTCATGATTCATGATTCAATTCATAATTCATGAATCATGATTCGATTCATGATTCATGTTTAAATTCATGATTCAATTCCTGATTCAATTCATAATTCATTTCATGATTCAATTCATAATTCAATTCATGATTCATGATTCAATTCATGATTCATTATTCATGATTCAATGCATGATTCATGATTCGTATCATGATTCATGTTTGAATTCATGATTCAATTCATGATTCATGATTCAATTCATGATTCATGATTTAATTCATGATTCATTATTCATGATTCAATTCATAATTCATGATTCGATTCATGATTCATAATTCATGATTCAATTCAACATTCATGATTCATGATTCAGTTCATGATTCATGATTCAATTCATGATTTATGATTCATTTCATGATTTATGATTCAATTCATAATTCATGATTCATGATTCCATTCATGATTTGTGATTTATGATTTAATTCATGATTCATAATTCAATTCATGATTTGTGATTCATGATTCGATTCATGTTTGATGATTCGATTCATGATTCAAGATTCGATTCATGATTCATGCTTAAATTCATGATTCATGATTTATAATTCAATTCATGATTCATGATTTGATTCATGATTCATGATTCAATTCATGATTCATGATTCAATTCATAATTCATGAATCATTATTCGATTCATGATTCATGTTTAAATTCATGATTCAATTCCTGATTCAATTCATAATTCAATTCATGATTCAATTCATAATTCAATTCATGATTCATGATTCAATTCATGATTCATTATTCATGATTCAATGCATGATTCATGATTCATATCATGATTTATGTTTAAATTCATGATTCAATTCATGATTCAATTCATGATTCATGATTTAATTCATGATTCATGATTCATGATTCAATTTATAATTCATGATTCAATTCATGATTCATAATTCATGATTCAATTCAAGATTCATGATTCATGATTCAGTTCATGATTCATGATTCAATTCATGATTCAATTTATGATTCATAATTCATGATTCAATTCATGATTCATGATTCATGATTCAATTCATGATTCATGATTCAATTCATGATTCATGATTCAATGCATGATTCAATTCTTGATTCAATTCATAATTCAATTCATGATTCATGATTTAATTCATGATTCGATATATGATTCATGATTAAATTCATGATTCATAATTTATGATTCGATTCATGATTCATGATTCAATTCATGATTCGATTCATGATTCATGATTTAATTCATGATTCATGATTTGATTCATGATTCATGATTCAAATTTTAATTCATGATTCGATTCATGATTCATTATTAAATTTATGATTCATGATTTATGATTCAATTCATTATTTATTTCATGATTCATGATTCGATTCATGATTCATGATTCAAAATTCAATTCATCATTCAATTCATGATTTATGATTCAATTCATTATTTATTTCATGATTCATGATTCATTTCATGATTCATGATTCGATTTATGATTCATGATTCAATTCATGATGCATGATTCAATTCGTGATTCATGATTCAATTCATGATTCATGATTCATTTCATGATTCATTTCATGATTCATTTCAGGATTCATGATTCCTGATTCAATTCATGATTCATGATTCAATTCATGATTCATGATTCATTTCATGATTCATGATTCAATTCATGATTCGATTCATGATTTATTATTCAATTCATGATTCATGATTCGATTCATGATTCATGATTCAATTCATGATTCATGATTTATTTCATGATTCAATTCATGGTTCATGAATCTTGATTCAATTCATGATTTATTTCATGATTCATGATTCGATTCATGATTTATGATTCATGATTCAATTCATGATTCAATTCATGATTTATTTCATGATTCATGATTCGATTCATGATTCATGATTCAATTCTTGATTTATGATTCATGATTCATGATTTAATTCACGATTAATGATTTAATTCATGATTCATGATTCGATTCATGATTCAAGATTCAATTCTTGAATCATGATTCATGATTCGAATTATGATTCATGATTAAATTCATGATTCATGATTTATGATTCAATTCATGGTTCATAAATCTTTATTCAATTCATGATTTATTTCATGATTCATGATTCGATTCATGATTCATGATTCATGATTCAATTCATAATTCAATTCATGATTTATGATTCAATTCATGATTCATGATTCATGATTTAATTCCTGATTCATGATTCATGATTCGATTTATAATTCATGATTCAATTCATGATGCATGATTTAATTTGTGATTCATGATTCAATTCATGATTCATGATTCATTTCATGATTCATTTCATGATTCATGATTCCTAATTCAATTCATGATTCATGATTCAATACATGATTCATGATTCATTTCATGATTCATGACTCAATTCATGATTCAATTCATGATTCAATTCATGATTCAATGTATGATTCATAATTCATGATTCAATTCATGATTCAATTTATGATTCATGATTCATGATTCAATTCATGAATCATGATTCGATTCATGATTCATGATTCAATTCATGATTCATGATTCAATTCATGATTCATGATTCAATTCATGATTCGTGATTCATGATTTATGATTAAATTCATGATTCATGATTCAATTCATGATTCATGATTCAGTGCATGATTCAATTCTTGATTCAATTCATAATTCAATTCATGATTCATGATTCGATTCATTATTCATGTTTGAATTCATGATTCAATTCATGAATTCCCTTAGATTGTACGCTCCTCTGAGCAGGGCCATCTCTCCTCCTGTTTCCACCACTTCTAACTCTGCTCTCCAGCTACTTAGCCCTCCTCCTCAAAGGTCCTCCACCCCACATCCACTTTCGCTCCCTCCTCCCCCCTGGTGGTCTCCCTGTCTTCCACGCCCCCCTTCTTGGGCCCCGTCATTTTCGGATCCTCCCTCCCCCTTCCCCGCCCTCTCTAGCTGTGCATTGAGCGTACTGAGTTGCTGTGTTTACTGTACTGTGCTGTCTCCCATTGTATTGTGATTTTGTTTGTCTCTGTACGGCGCTGCGGATGCCTTGTAGCGCCTTATAAATAAATATTAATAATAATAATAATAATAATGATTCCTTTCATGATTCATGATTCAATTCATGATTCATGATTCAATTCTTGATTCATGATTCATGATTCATTTCATGATTCATGATTCAATTCATGATTCGATTCATGATTCATGAGTCAATTCATAAATTCATGATTCAATTCATGATTCATGATTCAATTCATGATTCAATTCAGGATTTATGATTCAATTCATGATTCCTTATTCAATTCATGATTCATGATTAATGATTCGATTTATGATTCATGATTCAATTCATGATGCATGATTAAATTCGTGATTCATGATTCAATTCATGATTCATGATTGATTTCATGATTGATTTCATGATTCATGATTCCTGATTCAATTCATGATTCCTGATTCAATTCATGATTCCTGATTCAATTCATGATTCATGATTCATTTCATGATTCATGATTCAATTCATGATTCGATTGATGATTCATGATTCATGATTCAATTCATGATTCATGATTCAATTCATGATTCATGATTCGATTCATGATTCATGATTCAATTCTTGATTCATGATTCATGATTCGAATTATGATTCATGATAAAATTCATGATTCATGATTTATGATTCAATTCATGATTCATGATTTAATTCATGATTCAATATTCATGATTCATGATTCGATTTATAATTCATGGATCAATTCCTGATGCATGATTCAATTCGTAATTCATGATTCAATTCATGATTCATTTCATGATTCATTCCATGATTCATGATTCAATTCAAGATTCATGATTCAATTCATGATTCATTTCATGATTAAATTCATGATTCAATTCATGATTCATGATTCATGATTCAATTCATGATTCATGATTCATGATTCGATTCATGATTAATGATTCAATTCATGATTCAATTCATGATTCATGATTCATGATTCAATTCATAATTCAATTCATGATTAAATATGACCGGGTTAGGGTTAGGGTTAGGGTTAGGGTAAGGGTTGGGGTTAGGGTTAGGGGTTAGTGGTTAGGGTTAGGGTTAAGGGGTTAGGGTTAGGTTTAGGGGGTTAGGGTTAGGGTTAGGGGTTAGGGTTAGGGTTAGGGTTAGGGGTTAGGGTTAGGGTTAGGCTTAGGGTTAGGGTTAGGGTTAGGGGGTTAGGGTTAGGGGGTTAGGGTTAGGGGGTTAGGGTTAGTGTTAGGGTTAGGGTTTAGGGTTTAGGGTTAGGGTTAGGTGTTAGGGTTAGGGTTAGGGTTAGGTGGTTAGGGTTAGGTGGTTAGGGTTAGGGTTAGGGTTCATGATTCAATTCTTGATTCATGATTCATGATTCGATTCATGTTTCATGATTAAATTCATGATTCATGATTTATGATTTAATTCATGATTCGTTATTTATTTCATGATTCAATTCATGATTTATTTCATGATTCATGATTCGATTAATGATCCATGATTCAATTCATTAATCATGATTCATGATTCGATTCATGATTCATGAATCATAATTCAATTCATGATTCATGAATCATGATTCAATTCATGATTCATGATTCAATTCATGATTCATGATTCATGATTCAATTCATGATTCATGATTTGATTCATGATTCATAATTCATGATTCATTAATGATTCATGAATCATGATTCGATTTATGATTCATGATTCATGATTTATAATTCATGATTCAATTCATGATTAATGATTCAATTCATAATTCATGATTCAATTCATGATTCATGATTCAATTCATGATTCATGATTCATTTCATGATTCATTCCATGATTCATGATTCAATTCAAGATTCATGATTCAATTCATGATTAATTTCATGATTCAATTCCTGATTTATTTCATGATTCATGATTGGATTCATGATTCATAATTCAATTCATGAGTCATGATTCATGATTCGATTTATGATACATGAATCATGATTCGATTCATGATTCATGTTTCAATTCATGATTTAATTCTTGATTCAATTCATAATTCAATTCATGATTCATGATTCAATTCATGATTCATGATTCATTTCATGATTTATGATCCAATTCATGATTCATGATTCATGATTCCATTCATGATTCATGATTCATTTTATGATTCATGATTCATGATTCAATTCATGATTTGTGATTCATGATTTAATTCATGATTCATGATTTATAATTCAATTCATGATTCATGATTCATGATTCGATTCATGATTCATGCTTCAATTCATGATTCATGATTTATGTTTCAATTCATGGTTCATGATTCGATTCATGATTCATGATTCAATTCATGTCTCATGATTCATGATTCAATTCATGATTCTGGAATCATGATTCGATTCATGATTCATGTTTCAATTCATGATTCAATTCCTGATTTAATTCATAATTCAATTCTTGATTCAATTCATAATTCAATTCATGATTCATGATTCATGATTCAATGCATGATTCATGATTCATTTCATGATTCATTTCATGATTTATGATTCAATTCATGATTCATGATTCATAATTCAATTCATGATTCATGAATAATTTTATGATTCATGATTTAATTCATGATTTGTAATTCATGATTCAATTAATGATTCATGATTCATAATTCAATTCATGATTCATGATTCATGATTCGATTCATGATTCATGCTTCAATTCATGATTCATATTTTATGATTCAATTCATGATTCATGATTCGATTTATGATTCATGATTCATGATTCAATTCATGATTCATGATTCAATTCATGATTTATGAATCATGATTCGATTAATGATTCATGTTTCAATTCATGATTCAATTCCTGATTCAATTCATAATTCAATCCATGATTCAATTCATAATTCAATTCATGATTCATGATTCAATTCATGATTCATGATTCATGATTTAATGCATGATTCATGATTCAATGCATGATTCATGATTCGATTCATGATTCATGTTTGAATTCATGATTCAATTCATGATACATTTCATGATTCATGATTCAATTCATGATTCATGATTCAATTCATGATTCATGATTCATGATTCATGATTCAGTTCATGATTCATGTTTCAATTCATGATTCATGATTCATGATTTAGTTCATGATTCATGATTCAATTTATGATTCATTATATGATTTATGATTCGATTCATGATTCATGATTCAATTCATGAGTCATGATTCATTATTCAATTTATGATTCATGATTCGATTCATGATTCATAAATTAAATTCATAATTCAGTTAATGATTCAATATGTCCAGGTTAGGGTTAGGGTTAGGGTTAGGGGTTAGGTTTAGGGTTAGTGGTTAGGGTTAGGGTTTGGGGTTAGGGTTAGGGTTAGTGTTAGGGTTAGGGGGTTAGGGTTAGGGTTAGGGTTAGGGGGTTAGGGTTAGGGATAGGGTTAGGGGGTTAGGGTTATGGTTAGGATTAGGGTTAGGGTTAGGGTTAAGGGGTTAGGGTTTAGGTTTAGGGTTAGGGTTAGGGGTTATGGTTAGGGTTAGGGGGTTAGGGTTAGGGTTAGGGTTAGGTGGTTAGGGTTAGGGTTAGGGTTAGGATTAGGGGTTAGGGTTAGGGGTTAGGGTTAGGGTTAGGGTTAAGGGGTTAGGGTTAGGGTTAAGGTTAGGGATAGGGGTTAGGGTTAGGGTTAGGGGTTAGGGTTAGGGTTAGGGTTAGGGTTAGAGTTAGGGTTAGGGTTAGGGGTTTAGGGTTAGAATTAGGGTTAGGGGGTTAGGTTTAGGGTTAGGGTTAGGGGTTAGGGTTAGGTTTAGGGTTAGGGTTAGGGGTTAGGGTTAGAGTTATGGTTAGGGTTAGAGTTAGGGGGTTAGGGTTAGGGTTAGGGTTAGGGGGTTAGGGTTAGGGGTTAGGGGTTAGGATTTGGGTTAGGGTTAGGGGTTAGGGATTAGGATTAGGATTAGGGTTAGGGTTAGGGTTAGGGTTAGGGGGTTAGGGTTAGGGTTAGGGGGTTAGGGTTAGGGGTTAGGGTTAGGGTTAGGGTTAGGGTTAGGGTTAATGATTCAATTCTTGATTCATGATTCGATTCATGATTAAATTCATGATTCATGATTTATGATTCAATTCATGATTCATGATTTATTTCATGATTCAATTCATGGTTCACAAATCTTGATTCAATTCATGATTTATTTCATGATTCATGATTGGATTCATGATTCATAATTCAATTCATGAGTCATGATTCATGATTCAATGCATGATTCATGATTCATTTCATGATTCATTTCATGATTCATGCTTCAATTCATGATTTATGATTCAATTCATGATTCATGATTCGAATCATGATTCATGATACAATTCATGATTCATGATTCATGATTCAATTTATGATTCATAAATCATGATTCGATTCATGATTCATGTTTCAATTCATGATTCAATTCCTGATTAATTTCATAATACAATTAATGATTAAATTCATAATTCAATTCATGATTCATGATTCAATTCATGATTCATGATTCAATGCATGATTCATGATTCATGATTCAATGCATGATTCATGATTCGATTCATGATTCATGTTTGAATTCATGATTCAATTCATGATTCATTTTATGATTCATGATTCAATTCATGATTCATGATTAAATTCATGATTCATGATTCAATTCATGATTCATGATTCATTTCATGATTCATTTCATGATTTATGATTAAATTCATAATTCATGATTCATCATTCCATTCATGAGTCATGATTCATTTTAGGATTCATGATTCATGATTCAATTAATAATTTGTGATTCATGATTCAATTCATGATTCATAATTCAATTCATGATTTGTGATTCATGATTCGATTCATGTTTCATGATTCAATTCATGATTCAAGATTCAAATTATGATTCATGATTCATGATTCAATTCATAATTCATGTTTTAAATCATGATTCAATTCATGATTCATGTTTTAATTCATGATTCATGATTCAATTCATGATTCAATTCATGATTCATGATTCAATTTATGATTCATGATTCTTAATTCATGATTCAATTCATGATTTATGATTCGATTCATGATTCATGATTTATTTCATGATTCGATTAATGGTTCATGAATCTTGATTCAATTCATGATTCATTTCATGATTTATGATTCAATTCATAATTCATGATTCATGATTCGATTCATGAGTCATGATTCATGATTTGATTCATGATTCATGATTCGATTCATGAGGCATGATTCAATTCATAATTCAATTCATGATTTAATATGTCCGGGTTAGGGTTAGGGTTCTGGTTAGAGTTAGGGTAAGGGTTAGGGTTAGGGTTAGGGTTAAGGTTAGGGTTAGGGTTAGGGTTAAGGGGTTAGGGTTAGGGTTAGGGTTAGGGTCAGAGGTTAGGGTTAGGGTTAGGGTTAGGGGTTAGGGTTAGGGTTAGGGTTAGGGGGTTAGGGTTAGGGTTAGGGTTAGGGTTAGGGTTTGGGGTTAGGGTTAGGATTAGGGTTAGGGTTAGGATTAGGGGGTTACGGTTAGGGTTAGGGGGTTAGGGTTAGGGTTAGGGTTAGGGTTAGGGTTAGAGTTAGGGTTAGGGTTAGGGGTTAGGGTTAGGGTTAGAGTTAGGGTTAGGGTTAGGTTTAGAGGTTACGGTTAGGGTTAGGGTTAGGGGTTAGGGTTAGGGTTATAGTTAGGGTTAGGGGGTTAGGTTTAGGGTTAGGGTTAGGGGTTAGGGTTAGGATTTGGGTTATAGTTAGGGTTAGGGATAGGGGTTAGGGTTAGGGTTAGGGTTAGGGTTAGGGTTCATGATTCAATTCTTGATTCATGATTCGATTCATGATTCATGATTAAATTCATGATTCATGATTTATGATTCAATTCATGATTCATGATTTATGATTCAATTCATGATTCATGATTTATGTCATGATTCAATTCATGGTTCATGAATCTTGATTCAATTCATGACTTATTTCATGATTCATGATTCGATTCATGATTCTCGAATCATGTTTCAAATCATGATTCAATTCTTGATTCAATTCATAATTCAATTCATGATTCATGATTCAATTCATGATTTATGATTCATGATTCAATGCAGGATTCATAAATCATGATTCAATGCATGATTCATGATTCATGATTCCATTCATGATTCATGATTCATTTTATGATTCATGATTCATGATTCAAATCATGATTTGTGATTAATGATTCAATTCATGATTCATGATTCATAATTCAATTCATCATTCATCATTCATAATTCGATTTATGATTCATGCTTCAATTCATGATTCATGATTTATGATTCAATTCATGATTCATGATTCGATTCATGATTCATGATTCAATTCATGATTCATGATTCAATTCATGATTCATGAATCATGATTCGATTCATGATTCATGTTTCAATTCATGATTCAATTCCTGATTCAAATCATAATTCAATTCTTGATTCAATTCATAATTCAATTCATGATTCATGATTCAATTCATGATTCATGATTCGATTCATGATGCATGATTCAATTCATAATTCAATTCATGATTCAATATGTCCAGGTTAGGGTTAGGGTTAGGGTTCGGGTAAGGGTTTTGGTAAGGGTTAGGGTTAGGGTTAGGGTTAGTGGTTAGGGGTTAGGGGTTAGGGTTAGGGTTAGGGTTAGGGTTAAGGTGTTAGGGTTAGGGTTAGGGTTAGGGTTAGGTGTTAGGGTTAGGGTTAGGGTTAGGGTTTGGGGGGTTAGGGTTAGTGTTAGGGTTAGTGGGTTAGGGTTAGGGTTAGAGTTAGGGTTAGGGTTAAGGTTAGGGGTAAGGGTTAGGGTTAGGGTTTGGGTTTGGGGTTAGGGTTAGGGTTAGGGTTAGGATTAGGGGGTTAGGGTTAGGGTTAGGGGGTTAGGGTTAGGGTTAGGGTTAGGGTTAGGGTTAGGGTTAGGGGTTAGGGTTAGGGTTAGAGTTAGGGTTAGGGTTAGGTTTAGGGGTTAGGGTTAGGGTTAGGGATTAGGGTTAGGGTTAGGGTTAGGGGGTTAGGGGGTTAGGGTTAGGGTTAGGGGTTAAGGTTAGGGTTTGGGTTAGGTTTAGGGTTAGGGTTAGGGGTTAGGGTTAGGGTAGGGTTAGCATTAGGGTTAGGGTTAGTGTTAGGGTTCATGATTCAATTCTTGATTCATGATTCATGATTCGATTCATGATTCATGATTAAATTCATGATTTATGATTCAATTCATGATTCATGATTTATTTCATGATTCAATTCATGGTTCATGAATCTTGATTCAATTCATTACTTATTTCATGATTCATGATTCATGATTCAATTCATGAGTCATGATTCATGATTTGATTCATGATTCATGAATCATGATTCAATTCATGATTCATGAATCATGTTTCAATTCATGATTCAATTCTTGATTCAATTCATAATTCACTTCATGATTTATGATTCAATTCATGATTTATGATTCATGATTCAATGCATGATTCATGATTCAATGCATGATTCATGATTCATGATTCCATTCATGATTCATGATTCTTTTTATGATTCATGATTCATGATTCAATTCATGATTTGTGATTCATGATTCAATTCATGATTCATGATTCATAATTCAATTCATGATTCATGATTCATGATTCGATTCATAATTCATGCTTCAATTCATGATTCATGATTTATGATTCAATTCATGATTCATGATTCGATTCATGATTCATGATTCGATTCATGATTCATGATTCAATTCATGATTCATGATTCATGTTTCAATTCATGATTCAATTCCTGATTTAATTCATAATTCAATTCTTGATTCAATTCATAATTCAATTCATGATTCATGATTCAATTCATGATTCATGATTCATGATTCAATGCATGATTCATGATTCAATTTATGATTCATGATTCAATTTTTAAATCATGATTCATAATTCAATTCATGATTCATGATTCAATTCATGATTTATGATTTATGATTCAATTCATGATTCATGATTTATTTTATGATTCTTGATTTATGATTCTTGATTTATGATTCAATTCATGATTCAATTCATGATTTATGATTCAATTCATAATTCATTATTCATGATTCATGATTTGATTCATGATTCATGATTCATGATTCGATTCATGATTCATGATTCAATTCATGATTCATTTCATGATTTATGATTCATGATTCAATTCATGAGTCATGATTCATGATTCAATTCATGATTCATGAATCATTGTTCGATTCATGATTCATGTTTCAATTCATGATTAAATTCATGATTCATGTTTCAATTCATGATTCAATTCTTGATTCAATTCATAATTCAATTCATGATTCATGATTCAATTTATGATTCATAATTCATGATTCAATGCATGATTCATAATTCATGATTCGATTCATGATTCATGTTTGAATTCATGATTTAATTCATGATTTATTTCATGATTCATGATTCAATTCATGATTCATGATTCGATTCATGATTCATGATTCAATTCATGATTCATCATTCAATTCATGATTCATGATATATGATTCAATTCATGATTCATGATTCATGTTTCAATTCATGATTCAATTCCTGATTCAATTCATAATTCAATTCTTGATTCAATTCATAATTCAATTCATGATTCATGATTCAATTCATGATTCATGATTCATGATTCATGATTCAATGCATGATTCATTTCATGATTCATTTCATGATTTATGATTCAATTCATGATTCATAATTCATGATTCCATTCATGATTCATGATTAATTTTATGATTCATGATTCATGATTCAATTCATGATTTATGATTCATGATTCAATTCATGATTCAATTCCTGATTCAATTCATAATTCAATTTATAATTCAATTCATAATTCAATTCATGATTCATGATTCAATTCATGATTCATGATTCATGATTCAATGCATGATTCATGATTCATGATTCATGATTCGATTCATGATTCATGTTTGAATTCATGATTCAATTCATGATCCATTTCATGATTCATGATTCAATTCATGATTCATGATTCAATTCATGATTCATGATCAAATTCATGATTCATGATTCATGATTCAGTTAATGATTCATGATTAAATTCATGATTCATTTCATGATTTATGACTCAATTCATAATTCATGATTCATGATTCCATTCATGATTCATGATTCGATTCATGATTCATGATTCAATTCATAATTCATGATTCAATTCATGATTCATGATTCAGTTCATGATTCATTATTCAATTCATGATTCATGATTTGATTCATGATTCAATTCATGATTCATGATTCATGATTCAATTCATGATTCATGATTCGATGTATAATTCATGATTCAATTTTTAAATCATGATTCATGATTCGATTCATGATTCATGATTCATGATTCAATTCATGATTTATGATTTATGATTCAATTCATGATTCATGATTTATTTCATGATTCTTGATTTATGATTCAATTCATGATTCAATTCATGATTTATGATTCAATTCATAATTCATTATTCATGATGCATGATTTGATTCATGATTCATGATTCATGATTCAATTCGTGATTCATGATTCAATTCATGATTCATGATTCATTTCATGATTTATGATTCAATTCATGAGTCATGATTCATGATTTGATCCATGAATCATGATTCAATTCATGATTCATGAATCATGTTTCAATTCATTATTCAATTCTTGATTCAATTCATAATTCAATTCATGATTCATGATTCAAATCATGATTTATTTCATGAATCATGATTCAATTCATGATTCACGATTCAATTCATGATTCATGATTCAATTCATGATTCATGATTCATGATTCAGTTCATGATTCATGATTAAATTCATGATTCATGATTCATTTCATGATTCATTTCATGATTTATGATTAAATTCATAATTCATGATTCATGATTCCATTCATGAGTCATGATTCATTTTAGGATTCATGATTCAATTAATGATTTGTGATTCATGATTCAATTCATGATTCATAATTCAATTCATGATTTATGATTCATGATTTGATTCATGTTTCATGATTCGATTCATGATTCAAGATTCAAATTATGATTCATGATTCATGATTCAATTCATAATTCATATTTTAAATCATGATTCAGTTCATGATTCATGTTTTAATTCATGATTCATGATTCAATTCATGATTCAATTCATGATTCATGATTCAATTTATGATTCATGATTCTTAATTCATGATTCAATACATGATTTATGATTCGATTCATGATTCATGATTTATTTCATGAATGATTCATGATTCATGCTTCATAAATCTTGATTCAATTCATGATTTATTTCATGATTCATGATTCGATTCATGATTCATGATTCATGATTCAATTCATGAGTCATGATTCATGATTTGATTCATGATTCATGATTCGATTCATGAGTCATGATTCATGATTCAATTCATGATTCATGAATCATTGTTCGATTCATGATTCATGTTTCAATTCATGATTAAATTCATGATTCATGTTTCAATTCATGATTCAATTCTTGATTCAATTCATAATTCAATTCATGATTCATGATTCAATTTATGATTCATAATTCATGATTCAATGCATGATTCATAATTCATGATTCGATTCATGATTCATGTTTGAATTCATGATTTAATTCATGATTTATTTCATGATTCATGATTCAATTCATGATTCATGATTCATGATTCATGATTCATGATTCAATGCATGATTCATTTCATGATTCATTTCATGATTTATGATTCAATTCATGATTCATAATTCATGATTCCATTCATGATTCATGATTAATTTTATGATTCATGATTCATGATTCAATTCATGATTTATGATTCATGATTCAATTCATGATTCAATTCCTGATTCAATTCATAATTCAATTTATAATTCAATTCATAATTCAATTCATGATTCATGATTCAATTCATGATTCATGATTCATGATTCAATGCATGATTCATGATTCATGATTCAATGCATGATTCATGATTCGATTCATGATTCATGTTTGAATTCATGATTCAATTCATGATCCATTTCATGATTCATGATTCAATTCATGATTCATGATTCAATTCATGATTCATGATCAAATTCATGATTCATGATTCATGATTCAGTTAATGATTCATGATTAAATTCATGATTCATTTCATGATTTATGACTCAATTCATAATTCATGATTCATGATTCCATTCATGATTCATGATTCGATTCATGATTCATGATTCAATTCATAATTCATGATTCAATTCATGATTCATGATTCAGTTCATGATTCATTATTCAATTCATGATTCATGATTTGATTCATGATTCAATTCATGATTCATGATTCATGATTCAATTCATGATTCATGATTCGATGTATAATTCATGATTCAATTTTTAAATCATGATTCATGATTCGATTCATGATTCATGATTCATGATTCAATTCATGATTTATGATTTATGATTCAATTCATGATTCATGATTTATTTCATGATTCTTGATTTATGATTCAATTCATGATTCAATTCATGATTTATGATTCAATTCATAATTCATTATTCATGATGCATGATTTGATTCATGATTCATGATTCATGATTCAATTCGTGATTCATGATTCAATTCATGATTCATGATTCATTTCATGATTTATGATTCAATTCATGAGTCATGATTCATGATTTGATCCATGAATCATGATTCAATTCATGATTCATGAATCATGTTTCAATTCATTATTCAATTCTTGATTCAATTCATAATTCAATTCATGATTCATGATTCAAATCATGATTTATTTCATGAATCATGATTCAATTCATGATTCACGATTCAATTCATGATACATGATTCAATTCATGATTCATGATTCATGATTCAGTTCATGATTCATGATTAAATTCATGATTCATGATTCATTTCATGATTCATTTCATGATTTATGATTAAATTCATAATTCATGATTCATGATTCCATTCATGAGTCATGATTCATTTTAGGATTCATGATTCAATTAATGATTTGTGATTCATGATTCAATTCATGATTCATAATTCAATTCATGATTTATGATTCATGATTTGATTCATGTTTCATGATTCGATTCATGATTCAAGATTCAAATTATGATTCATGATTCATGATTCAATTCATAATTCATATTTTAAATCATGATTCAGTTCATGATTCATGTTTTAATTCATGATTCATGATTCAATTCATGATTCAATTCATGATTCATGATTCAATTTATGATTCATGATTCTTAATTCATGATTCAATACATGATTTATGATTCGATTCATGATTCATGATTTATTTCATGAATGATTCATGATGCATGCTTCATAAATCTTGATTCAATTCATGATTAAATTCATGATTCATGTTTCAATTCATGATTCAATTCTTGATTCAATTCATAATTCAATTCATGATTCATGATTCAATTTATGATTCATAATTCATGATTCAATGCATGATTCATAATTCATGATTCGATTCATGATTCATGTTTGAATTCATGATTTAATTCATGATTTATTTCATGATTCATGATTCAATTCATGATTCATGATTCGATTCATGATTCATGATTCAATTCATGATTCATCATTCAATTCATGATTCATGATATATGATTCAATTCATGATTCATGATTCATGTTTCAATTCATGATTCAATTCCTGATTCAATTCATAATTCAATTCTTGATTCAATTCATAATTCAATTCATGATTCATGATTCAATTCATGATTCATGATTCATGATTCAATGCATGATTCATTTCATGATTCATTTCATGATTTATGATTCAATTCATGATTCATAATTCATGATTCCATTCATGATTCATGATTAATTTTATGATTCATGATTCATGATTCAATTCATGATTTATGATTCATGATTCAATTCATGATTCAATTCCTGATTCAATTCATAATTCAATTTATAATTCAATTCATGATTCATGATTCAATTCATGATTCATGATTCATGATTCAATGCATGATTCATGATTCATGATTCAATGCATGATTCATGATTCGATTCATGATTCATGTTTGAATTCATGATTCAATTCATGATCCATTTCATGATTCATGATTCAATTCATGATTCATGATTCAATTCATGATTCATGATCAAATTCATGATTCATGATTCATGATTCAGTTAATGATTCATGATTAAATTCATGATTCATTTCATGATTTATGACTCAATTCATAATTCATGATTCATGATTCCATTCATGATTCATGATTCGATTCATGATTCATGATTCAATTCATAATTCATGATTCAATTCATGATTCATGATTCAGTTCATGATTCATTATTCAATTCATGATTCATGATTTGATTCATGATTCAATTCATGATTCATGATTCATGATTCAATTCATGATTCATGATTCGATGTATAATTCATGATTCAATTTTTAAATCATGATTCATGATTCGATTCATGATTCATGATTCATGATTCAATTCATGATTTATGATTTATGATTCAATTCATGATTCATGATTTATTTCATGATTCTTGATTTATGATTCAATTCATGATTCAATTCATGATTTATGATTCAATTCATAATTCATTATTCATGATGCATGATTTGATTCATGATTCATGATTCATGATTCAATTCGTGATTCATGATTCAATTCATGATTCATGATTCATTTCATGATTTATGATTCAATTCATGAGTCATGATTCATGATTTGATCCATGAATCATGATTCAATTCATGATTCATGAATCATGTTTCAATTCATTATTCAATTCTTGATTCAATTCATAATTCAATTCATGATTCATGATTCAAATCATGATTTATTTCATGAATCATGATTCAATTCATGATTCACGATTCAATTCATGATACATGATTCAATTCATGATTCATGATTCATGATTCAGTTCATGATTCATGATTAAATTCATGATTCATGATTCATTTCATGATTCATTTCATGATTTATGATTAAATTCATAATTCATGATTCATGATTCCATTCATGAGTCATGATTCATTTTAGGATTCATGATTCAATTAATGATTTGTGATTCATGATTCAATTCATGATTCATAATTCAATTCATGATTTATGATTCATGATTTGATTCATGTTTCATAATTCGATTCATGATTCAAGATTCAAATTATGATTCATGATTCATGATTCAATTCATAATTCATATTTTAAATCATGATTCAGTTCATGATTCATGTTTTAATTCATGATTCATGATTCAATTCATGATTCAATTCATGATTCATGATTCAATTTATGATTCATGATTCTTAATTCATGATTCAATACATGATTTATGATTCGATTCATGATTCATGATTTATTTCATGAATGATTCATGATTCATGCTTCATAAATCTTGATTCAATTCATGATTTATTTCATGATTCATGATTCGATTCATGATTCATGATTCATGATTCAATTCATGAGTCATGATTCATGATTTGATTCATGATTCATGATTCGATTCATGAGGCATGATTCAATTCATAATTCAATTCATGATTGAATATGTCCGGGTTAGGGTTAGGGTTAGGGTTAGAGTTAGGGTAAGGGTTAGGGTTAGGGTTAGGGTTAAGGTTAGGGGTTAGGGGTTAGGGGTTAGGGTTAGGGTTAAGGGGTTAGGGTTAGGGTTAGGGTTAGAGGTTAGGGTTAGGGTTAGGATTAGGGTTAGGGTTAGGGGTTAGGGTTAGGGTTAGGGTTAGGGGGTTAGGGTTAGGGTTAGGGTTTGGGGTTAGGGTTAGGGTTAGGGTTAGGGTTAGGATTAGGGGGATACGGTTAGGGTTAGGGGGTTAGGGTTAGGGTTAGGGGTCAGGGTTAGGGTTAGAGTTAGGGTTAGGCTTAGGGGTTAGGTTTAGGGTTAGAGTTAGGGTTAGGGGTTAGGGTTAGGGTTAGGGTTAGGGTTAGAAGTTAGGGTTAGGGTTAGGGTTCATGATTCAATTCTTGATTCATGATTCATGATTCGATTCATGATTCATGATTAAATTCATGATTCATGATTTATGATTCAATTAATGATTCATGATTTATTTCATGATTCAATTCATGGTTCATGAATCTTGATTCAATTCCTGATTTATTTCATGATTCATGATTGGATTCATGATTCATAATTCAATTCATGAGTCATGATACATGATTCGATTTATGATTCATGAATCATGATTCGATTCATGATTCATGTTTCAATTCATGATTTAATTCTTGATTCTATTCATAATTCAATTCATGATTCATGATTCAATTCATGATTCATGATTCATGATTCAATGCATGATTCATGATTCATTTCATGATTTATTTCATGATTTATGATCCAATTCATGATTCATGATTTATGATTCCATTCATGATTCATGATTCATTTTATGATTCATGATTCATGATTCAATTCATGATTTATGATTCATGATTCAATTCATGATTCATGATTTATAATTCAATTCATGATTCATGATTCATGATTCGATTCATGATTTATGCTTCAATTCATGATTCATGATTTATGTTTCAATTCATGATTCATGATTCGATTCATGATTCATGATTCAATTCATGATTCATGATTCATGATTCAATTCATGATTCATGATTCATGTTTCAATTCATGATTCAATTCCTGATTTAATTCATAATTCAATTCTTGATTCAATTCATAATTCAATTCATGATTCATGATTCAATTTATGATATATAATTCATGATTCAATGCATGATTCATAATTCATGATTCGATTCATGATTCATGTTTGAATTCATGATTTAATTCATGATTTATTTCATGATTCATGATTCAATTCATGATTCATGATTCGATTCATGATTCATGATTCAATTCATGATTCATCATTCAATTCATGATTCATGATATATGATTCAATTCATGATTCATGATTCATGTTTCAATTCATGATTCAATTCCTGATTCAATTCATAATTCAATTCTTGATTCAATTCATAATTCAATTCATGATTCATGATTCAATTCATGATTCATGATTCATGATTCAATGCATGATTCATTTCATGATTCATTTCATGATTTATGATTCAATGCATGATTCATAATTCATGATTCCATTCATGATTCATGATTAATTTTATGATTCATGATTCATGATTCAATTCATGATTTATGATTCATGATTCAATGCATGATTCATGATTCATGATTCAATGCATGATTCATGATTCGATTCATGATTCATGTTTGAATTCATGATTCAATTCATGATTCATTTCATGATTCATGATTCAATTCATGATTCATGATTCAATTCATGATTCATGATCAAATTCATGATTCATGATTCATGATTCAGTTAATGATTCATGATTAAATTCATGATTCATTTCATGATTTATGACTCAATTCATAATTCATGATTCATGATTCCATTCATGATTCATGATTCGATTCATGATTCATGATTCAATTCATAATTCATGATTCAATTCATGATTCATGATTCAGTTCATGATTCATTATTCAATTCATGATTCATGATTTGATTCATGATTCAATTCATGATTCATGATTCATGATTCAATTCATGATTCATGAATCGATGTATAATTCATGATTCAATTTTTAAATCATGATTCATGATTCGATTCATGATTCATGATTCATGATTCAATTCATGATTTATGATTTATGATTCAATTCATGATTCTTGATTTATTTCATGATTCTTGATTTATGATTCAATTCATGATTCAATTCATGATTTATGATTCAATTCATAATTCATTATTCATGATGCATGATTTGATTCATGATTCATGATTCATGATTCAATTCGTGATTCATGATTCAATTCATGATTCATTTCATGATTTATGATTCAATTCATGAGTCATGATTCATGATTTGATTCATGAATCATGATTCAATTCATGATTCATGAATCATGTTTCAATTCATTATTCAATTCTTGATTCAATTCATAATTCAATTCATGATTCATGATTCAAATCATGATTTATTTCATGAATCATGATTCAATTCATGATTCACGATTCAATTCATGATTCATGATTCAATTCATGATTCATGATTCATGATTCAGTTCATGATTCATGATTAAATTCATGATTCATGATTCATTTCATGATTCATTTCATGATTTATGATTAAATTCATAATTCATGATTCATGATTCCATTCATGAGTCATGATTCATTTTAGGATTCATGATTCAATTAATGATTTGTGATTCATGATTCAATTCATGATTCATAATTCAATTCATGATTTATGATTCATGATTTGATTCATGTTTCATGATTCGATTCATGATTCAAGATTCAAATTATGATTCATGATTCATGATTCAATTCATAATTCATATTTTAAATCATGATTCAGTTCATGATTCATGTTTTAATTCATGATTCATGATTCAATTCATGATTCAATTCATGATTCATGATTCAATTTATGATTCATGATTCTTAATTCATGATTCAATACATGATTTATGATTCGATTCATGATTCATGATTTATTTCATGAATGATTCATGATTCATGCTTCATAAATCTTGATTCAATTCATGATTTATTTCATGATTCATGATTCGATTCATGATTCATGATTCATGATTCAATTCATGAGTCATGATTCATGATTTGATTCATGATTCATGATTCGATTCATGAGGCATGATTCAATTCATAATTCAATTCATGATTGAATATGTCCGGGTTAGGGTTAGGGTTAGGGTTAGAGTTAGGGTAAGGGTTAGGGTTAGGGTTAGGGTTAAGGTTAGGGGTTAGGGGTTAGGGGTTAGGGTTAGGGTTAAGGGGTTAGGGTTAGGGTTAGGGTTAGAGGTTAGGGTTAGGGTTAGGATTAGGGTTAGGGTTAGGGGTTAGGGTTAGGGTTAGGGTTAGGGTTAGGGGGTTAGGGTTAGGGTTAGGGTTTGGGGTTAGGGTTAGGGTTAGGGTTAGGGTTAGGATTAGGGGGATACGGTTAGGGTTAGGGGGTTAGGGTTAGGGTTAGGGGTCAGGGTTAGGGTTAGAGTTAGGGTTAGGGTTAGGGGTTAGGTTTAGGGTTAGAGTTAGGGTTAGGGGTTAGGGTTAGGGTTAGGGTTAGGGTTAGAAGTTAGGGTTAGGGTTAGGGTTCATGATTCAATTCTTGATTCATGATTCATGATTCGATTCATGATTCATGATTAAATTCATGATTCATGATTTATGATTCAATTAATGATTCATGATTTATTTCATGATTCAATTCATGGTTCATGAATCTTGATTCAATTCCTGATTTATTTCATGATTCATGATTGGATTCATGATTCATAATTCAATTCATGAGTCATGATTCATGATTCGATTTATGATTCATGAATCATGATTCGATTCATGATTCATGTTTCAATTCATGATTTAATTCTTGATTCTATTCATAATTCAATTCATGATTCATGATTCAATTCATGATTCATGATTCATGATTCAATGCATGATTCATGATTCATTTCATGATTTATTTCATGATTTATGATCCAATTCATGATTCATGATTTATGATTCCATTCATGATTCATGATTCATTTTATGATTCATGATTCAATTCATGATTTATGATTCATGATTCAATTCATGATTCATGATTTATAATTCAATTCATGATTCATGATTCATGATTCGATTCATGATTTATGCTTCAATTCATGATTCATGATTTATGTTTCAATTCATGATTCATGATTCGATTCATGATTCATGATTCAATTCATGATTCATGATTCATGATTCAATTCATGATTCATGATTCATGTTTCAATTCATGATTCAATTCCTGATTTAATTCATAATTCAATTCTTGATTCAATTCATAATTCAATTCATGATTCATGATTCAATTTATGATTCATAATTCATGATTCAATGCATGATTCATAATTCATGATTCGATTCATGATTCATGTTTGAATTCATGATTTAATTCATGATTTATTTCATGATTCATGATTCAATTCATGATTCATGATTCGATTCATGATTCATGATTCAATTCATGATTCATCATTCAATTCATGATTCATGATATATGATTCAATTCATGATTCATGATTCATGTTTCAATTCATGATTCAATTCCTGATTCAATTCATAATTCAATTCTTGATTCAATTCATAATTCAATTCATGATTCATGATTCAATTCATGATTCATGATTCATGATTCATGATTCAATGCATGATTCATTTCATGATTCATTTCATGATTTATGATTCAATGCATGATTCATAATTCATGATTCCATTCATGATTCATGATTAATTTTATGATTCATGATTCATGATTCAATTCATGATTTATGATTCATGATTCAATGCATGATTCATGATTCATGATTCAATGCATGATTCATGATTCGATTCATGATTCATGTTTGAATTCATGATTCAATTCATGATTCATTTCATGATTCATGATTCAATTCATGATTCATGATTCAATTCATGATTCATGATCAAATTCATGATTCATGATTCATGATTCAGTTAATGATTCATGATTAAATTCATGATTCATTTCATGATTTATGACTCAATTCATAATTCATGATTCATGATTCCATTCATGATTCATGATTCGATTCATGATTCATGATTCAATTCATAATTCATGATTCAATTCATGATTCATGATTCAGTTCATGATTCATTATTCAATTCATGATTCATGATTTGATTCATGATTCAATTCATGATTCATGATTCATGATTCAATTCATGATTCATGAATCGATGTATAATTCATGATTCAATTTTTAAATCATGATTCATGATTCGATTCATGATTCATGATTCATGATTCAATTCATGATTTATGATTTATGATTCAATTCATGATTCACGATTTATTTCATGATTCTTGATTTATGATTCAATTCATGATTCAATTCATGATTTATGATTCAATTCATAATTCATTATTCATGATGCATGATTTGATTCATGATTAATGATTCATGATTCAATTCGTGATTCATGATTCAATTCATGATTCATTTCATGATTTATGATTCAATTCATGAGTCATGATTCATGATTTGATTCATGAATCATGATTCAATTCATGATTCATGAATCATGTTTCAATTCATTATTCAATTCTTGATTCAATTCATAATTCAATTCATGATTCATGATTCAAATCATGATTTATTTCATGAATCATGATTCAATTCATGATTCACGATTCAATTCATGATTCATGATTCAATTCATGATTCATGATTCATGATTCAGTTCATGATTCATGATTAAATTCATGATTCATGATTCATTTCATGATTCATTTCATGATTTATGATTAAATTCATAATTCATGATTCATGATTCCATTCATGAGTCATGATTCATTTTAGGATTCATGATTCAATTAATGATTTGTGATTCATGATTCAATTCATGATTCATAATTCAATTCATGATTTATGATTCATGATTTGATTCATGTTTCATGATTCGATTCATGATTCAAGATTCAAATTATGATTCATGATTCATGATTCAATTCATAATTCATATTTTAAATCATGATTCAGTTCATGATTCATGTTTTAATTCATGATTCATGATTCAATTCATGATTCAATTCATGATTCATGATTCAATTTATGATTCATGATTCTTAATTCATGATTCAATACATGATTTATGATTCGATTCATGATTCATGATTTATTTCATGAATGATTCATGATTCATGCTTCATAAATCTTGATTCAATTCATGATTTATTTCATGATTCATGATTCGATTCATGATTCATGATTCATGATTCAATTCATGAGTCATGATTCATGATTTGATTCATGATTCATGATTCGATTCATGAGGCATGATTCAATTCATAATTCAATTCATGATTCAATATGTCCGGGTTAGGGTTAGGGTTAGGGTTAGAGTTAGGGTAAGGGTTAGGGTTAGGGTTAGGGTTAAGGTTAGGGGTTAGGGGTTAGGGGTTAGGGTTAGGGTTAAGGGGTTAGGGTTAGGGTTAGGGTTAGAGGTTAGGGTTAGGGTTAGGATTAGGGTTAGGGTTAGGGGTTAGGGTTAGGGTTAGGGTTAGGGTTAGGGGGTTAGGGTTAGGGTTAGGGTTTGGGGTTAGGGTTAGGGTTAGGGTTAGGGTTAGGATTAGGGGGATACGGTTAGGGTTAGGGGGTTAGGGTTAGGGTTAGGGGTCAGGGTTAGGGTTAGAGTTAGGGTTAGGGTTAGGGGTTAGGGTTAGGGTTAGAGTTAGGGTTAGGGGTTAGGGTTAGGGTTAGGGTTAGGGTTAGAAGTTAGGGTTAGGGTTAGGGTTCATGATTCAATTCTTGATTCATGATTCATGATTCGATTCATGATTCATGATTAAATTCATGATTCATGATTTATGATTCAATTAATTATTCCTGATTTATTTCATGATTCATGATTGGATTCATGATTCATAATTCAATTCATGAGTCATGATTCATGATTCGATTTATGATTCATGAATCATGATTCGATTCATGATTCATGTTTCAATTCATGATTTAATTCTTGATTCTATTCATAATTCAATTCATGATTCATGATTCAATTCATGATTCATGATTCAATGCATGATTCATGATTCATTTCATGATTTATTTCATGATTTATGATCCAATTCATGATTCATGATTTATGATTCCATTCATGATTCATGATTCATTTTATGATTCATGATTCATGATTCAATTCATGATTTATGATTCATGATTCAATTCATGATTCATGATTTATAATTCAATTCATGATTCATGATTCATGATTCGATTCATGATTTATGCTTCAATTCATGATTCATGATTTATGTTTCAATTCATGATTCATGATTCGATTCATGATTCATGATTCAATTCATGATTCATGATTCATGATTCAATTCATGATTCATGAATCATGATTTGATTCATGATTCATGTTTCAATTCATGATTCAATTCCTGATTTAATTCATAATTCAATTCTTGATTCAATTCATAATTCAATTCATGATTCATGATTCAATTCATGATTCATGATTCATGATTCAATGCATGATTCATGATTCATTTCATGATTCATTTCATGATTTAATTCATGATTTGTGATTCATGATTCAATTCATGATTCATGATTCATAATTCAATTCATGATTCATGATTCATGATTCGATTCATGATTCATGCTTCAATTCATGATTCATAATTTATGATTCAATTCATGATTCATGATTTATGATTCAATTCATGATTCATGATTTATTTCATGATTCAATTCATGGTTCATGAATCTTGATTCAATTCATGACTTATTTCATGATTCATGATTCGATTCATGATTCACGAATCATGTTTCAATTCATGATTAAATTCTTGATTCAATTCATAATTCAATTCATGATTCATGATTTAATTCATGATTTATGATTCATGATTCAATGCATGATTCATGATTCATGATTCAATGCAAGATTCATGATTCATGATTCCATTCATGATTCATGATTCATTTTATGATTCATGATTCATGATTCAATTCATGATTTGTGATTCATAATTCAATTCATCATTCATCATTCATGATTCGATTCATGATTCATGCTTCAATTCATGATTCATGATTTATGATTCAATTCATGATTCATGATTCGATTCATGATTCATGATTCAATTCATGATTCATGATTCAATTCATGATTCATGATTCAATTCATGATTCATGAAGCATGATTCGATTCATGATTCATGTTTCAATTCATGATTCAATTCCTGATTCAAATTATAATTTAATTCTTGATTCAATTCATAATTCAATTCATGATTCATGATTCGATTCATGATGCATGATTCAATTCATAATTCAATTCATGATTCAATATGTCCGGGTTAGGGTTAGGGTTAGGGTTAGGGTTAGGGTTAAGGGGTTAGGGTTAGGGTTAGGGTTAGGGGTTAGGGTTAGGGTTAGGGTTAGGGGTTAGGGTTAGGGTTAGGGTTAGGGTTTGGGGGGTTAGGGTTAGCGTTAGGGGTAAGGGTTAGGGTTAGGGTTAGGGTTTGGGGTTAGGGTTAGGGTTAGGGTTAGGATTAGGGGGTTAGGGGGTTTGGGTTAGGGTTAGGGTTAGGGGTTAGGGTTAGGGTTAGGGTTAGGGGTTAGGGTTAGGGTTAGAGTTAGGGATAGGGTTAGGGTTAGGTTTAGGGGTTAGGGTTATGGTTAGGGTTAGGGATTAGGGTTAGGGTTAGGGTTAGCATTAGGGTTAGGGTTCATGATTCAATTCATGAGTCATGATTCATGATTTGATTCATGATTCATGAATCATGATTCAATTCATGATTCATGAATCATGTTTCAATTCATGATTCAATTCTTGATTCAATTTATAATTCAATTCATGATTCATTATTCAATTCATGATTTATGATTCATGATTCAATGCATGATTCATGATTCATGATTCAATGCATGATTCATGATTCATGATTCCATTCATGATTCATGATTCATTTTATGATTCATGATTCATGATTCAATTCATGATTTGTAATTCATGATTCGATTCATGATTCATGCTTCAATACATGATTCATGATTAATGATTCAATTCACGATTCATGTTTCAATTCATGATTCAATTCCTGATTTAATTCATAATTCAATTCTTGATTAAATTCATAATTCAATTCATGATTCATGATTCAATTCATGATTCATGATTCATAATTCAATTCATGATTCATGATTCAATTCATGATTCATGATTCAATGCATGATTCATGATTCAATGTATGATTCATGATTCAATTTTTAAATCATGATTCATAATTCGATTGATGATTCATGATTCAATTCATGATTTATGATTTATGATTCAATACATGATTCATGATTTATTTTATGATTCTTGATTTATGATTCAATTCATGATTCAATTCATGATTTATGATTCAATTCATAATTCATTATTCATGATTCATGATTCGATTCATGATTCATGATTCATGATTCAATTCGTTATTCATGATTCATTTCATGATTTATGATTCATGATTCAATTCATGATTCATGAATCATTGTTCGATTCATGATTCATGTTTCAATTCATGATTAAATTCATGATTCATGTTTCAATTCATGATTCAATTCTTGATTCAATTCATAATTCAATTCATGATTCATGATTCAATTAATGATTCATAATTCATGATTCAATGCATGATTCATAATTCATGATTCGATTCATGATTCATGTTTGAATTCATGATTTAATTCATGATTCATTTCATGATTCATGATTCGATTCATGATTCAATTCATGATTCATCATTCAATTCATGATTCATGATTTATGATTCAATTCATGATTCATGATTCAATTCATGATTCATGATTCAATTCATGATTCATGATTCATGTTTTAATTCATGATTCTATTCCGGATTCAATTCATAATTCAATTCTTGTTTCAATTCATAATTCAATTCATGATTCATGACTCAATTCATGATTCATGATTCATGATTCAATGCATGATTCATGATTCATTTCATGATTCATTTCATGATTTATGATTCAATTCATGATTCATAATTCATGATTCAATTCATGATTCATGATTCATAATTCAATTCATGATTCATGATTCATAATTCGATTCATGATTCATGCCTTAATTAATGATTCATCATTTATGATTCAATTCATGATTCATGATTCGATTCATGATTCATGATTCATGATTATATTCATGATTCATGATTCAATTCATGATTCATGAATCATGATTCGATTCATGATTCATGTTTCAATTCATGATTCAATTTCTGATTCAAATCATAATTTAATTCTTGATTCAATTCATAATTCAATTCATGATTCATGATTCGATTCATGATGCATGATTCAATTCATATTTCAATTCATGATTCAATATGTCCGGGTTAGGGTTAGGGTTAGGGTTAGGGTTAGGGTTAAGGGGTTAGGGTTAGGGTTAGGGTTAGGGGTTAGGGTTAGGGTTAGGGTTAGGGGTTAGGGTTAGGGTTAGGGTTAGGGTTTGGGGGTTAGGGTTAGCGTTAGGGTTAGTGGGTTAGGGTTAGGGTTAGAGTTAGGGTTAGGGTTATGGTTAGGGGTAAGGGTTAGGGTTAGGGTTTGGGGTTAGGGTTAGGGTTAGGGTTAGGATTAGGGGGTTAGGGGGTTAGGGTTAGGGTTAGGGTTAGGGGTTAGGGTTAGGGTTAGGGTTAGGGTTAGGGGTTAGGGTTAGGGTTAGAGTTAGGGATAGGGTTAGGGTTAGGTTTAGGGGTTAGGGTTAGGGTTAGGGTTAGGGATTAGGGTTAGGGTTAGGGTTAGGGTTAGGGGGTTAGGGTTAGGGGTTAGGGTTAGGGTTTGGGTTAGGTTTAGGGTTAGGGTTAGGGGTTAGGGTTAGGGTTAGGGTTAGCATTAGGGTTAGGGTTCATGATTCAATTCATGAGTCATGATTCATGATTTGATTCATGATTCATGAATCATGATTCAATTCATGATTCATGAATCATGTTTCAATTCATGATTCAATTCTTGATTCAATTCATAATTCAATTCATGATTCATGATTCAATTCATGATTTATGATTCATGATTCAATGCATGATTCATGATTCATGATTCAATGCATGATTCATGATTCATGATTCCATTCATGATTCATGATTCATTTTATGATTCATGATTCATGATTCAATTCATGATTTGTGATTCATGATTCTATTCATGATTCATGATTCATAATTCAATTCATGATTCATGATTCATGATTCGATTCATGATTCATGCTTCAATACATGATTCATGATTTATGATTCAATTCACGATTCATGTTTCAATTCATGATTCAATTCCTGATTTAATTCATAATTCAATTCTTGATTAAATTCATAATTCAATTCATGATTCATGATTCAATTCATGATTCATGATTCATAATTCAATTCATGATTCATGATTCAATTCATGATTCATGATTCAATGCATGATTCATGATTCAATGTATGATTCATGATTCAATTTTTAAATCATGATTCATAATTCGATTCATGATTCATGATTCAATTCATGATTTATGATTTATGATTCAATACATGATTCATGATTTATTTTATGATTCTTGATTTATGATTCAATTCATGATTCAATTCATGATTTATGATTCAATTCATAATTCATTATTCATGATTCATGATTCAATTCGTGATTCATGATTCATTTCATGATTTATGATTCATGATTCAATTCATGATTCATGAATCATTGTTCGATTCATGATTCATGTTTCAATTCATGATTAAATTCATGATTCATGTTTCAATTCATGATTCAATTCTTGATTCAATTCATAATTCAATTCATGATTCATGATTCAATTCATGATTTATAATTCATGATTCAATGCATGATTCATAATTCATGATTCGATTCATGATTCATGTTTGAATTCATGATTTAATTCATGATTCATTTCATGATTCATGATTCGATTCATGATTCAATTCATTATTCATCATTCAATTCATGATTCATGATTTATGATTCAATTCATGATTCATGATTCGATTCATGATTCATGATTCAATTCATGATTCATGTTTCAATTCATGATTCAATTCCTGATTCAATTCATAATTCAATTCTTGATTCAATTCATAATTCAATTCATGATTCATGACTCAATTCATGATTCATGATTCATGATTCAATGCATGATTCATGATTCATTTCATGATTCATTTCATGATTTATGATTCAATTCATGATTCATAATTCATGATTCAATTCATGATTCATGATTCATAATTCAATTCATGATTCATCATTTATGATTCAATTCATGATTCATGATTCGATTCATGATTCATGATTATATTCATGATTTATGAATCATGATTCGATTCATGATTCATGTTTCAATTCAATATTCTATTCCTGATTCAATTCATAATTCAATCCATGATTCAATTCATAATTCAATTCATGATTCATGATTCATGATTCAATGCATGATTCATGATTCATGATTCAATGCATGATTCTTGATTCATGATTCAATGCATGATTCATGATTCGATTCATGATTCATGTTTGAATTCATGATTCAATTCATGATTCATTTCATGATTCATGATTCAATTCATGATTCATGATTCAATTCATGATTCATGATTCATGATTCCGTTAATGATTCATGATTCAATTCATGATTCATGATTCATTTTTCAGTTCATGATTCATGATTCAATTCATGATTCATTATATGATTTATGATTCGATTCATGATTCATGATTCATGATTCAATTCATGAGTCATGATTCATTATTCAATTTATGATTCATGATTCGATTCATGATTCATAAATTAAATTCATAATTCAGTTCATGATTCAATATGTCCAGGTTCGGGTTAGGGTTAGGGTTAGGGGTTAGGGTTAGGGTTAGTGGTTAGGGATAGGGTGAGGGTTAGGGTTTGGGGTTAGGGTTAGGGTTAGGGGGTTAGGGTTAGGGTTAGGGGGTTAGGGTTAGGGTTAGGGGGTTAGGGTTAGGGTTAGGGTTAGGGGGTTAGGGTTATGGTTAGGGTTAGGGTTAGGGTTAAGGGGTTAGGGTTAGGGTTAGGGTTAGGGGTTAGGTTTAGGGTTAGGGTTAGGGGTTATGGTTAGGGTTAGGTGGTTAGGGTTAGGGTTAGGTGGTTAGGGTTAGGGTTAGGGTTAGGATTAGGGGTTAGGGTTAGGGGTTAGGGTTAGGTTAGGGTTAGGGTTAGGGTTAAGGGGTTAGGGTTAGGGTTAAGGTTAGGGATAGGGGTTAGGGTTAGGGTAAGGGGTTAGGGTTAGGGTTAGGGTTAGGGTTAGAGTTAGGGTTATAGTTAGGGTTAGGATTAGGGGTTTAGGGTTAGAATTAGGGTTAGGGGGTTAAGGTTAGGGTTAGGGTTAGGGTTAGGGGTTAGTTTTAGGGTTAGGGTTAGGGTTAGGGTTAGGGGTTAGGGTTAGAGTTATGGTTAGGGTTAGAGTTAGGGGGTTAGGGTTAGGGTTAGGGGGTTAGGGTTAGGGGTTAGGGTTAGGGGTTAGGATTTGGGTTAGGGTTAGGGGTTAGAGGTTAGAATTAGGGTTAGGGTTAGGGTTAGGGTTAGGGGGTTAGGGTTAGGGTTAGGGTTAGGGGTTAGGGTTAGGGTTAGGGTTCATGATTCAATTCTTGATTCATGATTCATGATTCGATTCATGATTCATGATTAAATTCATGATTCATGATTTATGATTCAATTAATGATTCATGATTTATTTCATGATTCAATTCATGGTTCACGAATCTTGATTAAATTCATGATTTATTTCATGATTCATGTTTGGATTCATGATTCATAATTCAATTCATAAGTCATGATTCATGATTCGATTTATGATTCATGAATCATGATTCAATTCATGATTCATGAATCATGATTCGATTCATGATTCATGTTTGAAATCATGATTTAATTCTTGATTCAATTCATAATTCAATTAATGATTCATGATTCAATTCATGATTCATGATTCAATTCATGATTTATGATTCATTTCATGATTCATTTCATGATTTATGATTCAATTCATGATTCATGATTCATGATTCCATTCATGATTCATGATTCATTTTATGATTCATGATTCATGATTCAATTCATGATTTGTGATTCATGATTCAATTCATGATTCATGATTCATAATTCAATTCATGATTCATGATTCGATTCATGATTTAATTCTTGATTCAATTCATAATTCAATTCATGATTCATGATTCATGATTCAATGCATGATTCATGATTCATTTCATGATTCATGCTTCAAATCACGATTCATAATTTATGATTCAATTCATGATTCATGATTCGATTCATGATTCATGATACAATTCATGATTCATGATTCATGATTCAATTTATGATTCAATTCATAATACAATTAATGATTAAATTCATAAATCAATTCATGATTCATGATTCAATTCATGATTCATGATTCATGATTCAATGCATGATTCATGATTCATGATTCAATGCATGATTCATGATTCGATTAATGATTCATGTTTGAATTCATGATTCAATTCATGATTCATTTTATGATTCATGATTCAATTCATGATTCATGATTAAATTCATGATTCATGATTCATGATTGAATTCATGATTCATGATTCGATTCATGATTTATGATTTAATTCATGATTCATGATTGAATTCATGATTCATGATTCATGATTCAGTTCATGATTCATGATTCAATTCATGATTTATGATTCATTTCATGATTCATTTCATGATTTATGATTAAATTCATAATTCATGATTCATGATTCCATTCATGATTCATGATTCATTTTAGGATTCATGATTCATGATTCAATTAATGATTTGTGATTCATGATTCAATTCATGATTCATAATTCATGATTCATGTTTTAATTCATGATTCAAGATTCAATTCATGATTCAATTTATGATTCATGATTCTTAATTCATGATTCAATACATGATTTATGATTCGATTCATGATTCATGATTTATTTCATGATTCAATTCATGGTTCATAAATCTTGATTTAATTCATGATTTTTTTCATGATTCATGATTCGATTCATGATTCATGATTCATGATTCAATTCATGAGTCATGATTCATGATTTGATTCATGATTCATGATTCGATTCATGATGCATGATTCAATTCATAATTCAATTCATGATTCAATATGTCCGGGTTAGGGTTAGGGTTAGGGTTAGGGTTAGAGTTAGGGTAAGGGTTAGGGTTAGGGGTTAGGGGTTAGGGGTTAGGGGTTAGGGTTAGGGTTAAGTGGTTAGGGTTAGGGTTAGGGTTAGAGGTGAGGGTTAGGGTTAGGGTTAGGGTTAGGGTTAGGGTTAGGGGTTAGGGTTAGGGTTAGGGTTAGGGGGTTAGGGTTAGCGTTAGGGTTGGGTGTTAGGGATAGGGTTAGGGTTAGGATTAGGGTTTGGGGTTAGGGTTATGGTTAGGGTTAGGGTTAGAATTAGGGGGTTACGGTTAGGGTTAGGGGGTTAGGGTTAGGGTTAGGGTTAGGGGTTAGGGTTAGTGTTAGAGTTAGGGTTAGGGTTAGGGGTTAGGGTTAGGGTTAGAGTTAGGGTTAGGGTTAGGGTTAGGGTTAGGTTTAGGGGTTAGGGTTAGGGTTAGGGGTTAGGGTTAGGGTTAGGGTTAGGGTTAGGGGGTTAGGTTTAGGGTTAGGGTTATCGGTTAGGGTTAGGGTTTGGGTTAGGGTTAGGGTTAGGGTTAGGATTAGGATTAGCATTAGGGTTAGGGTTAGGGTTCATGACTCAATTCTTGATTCATGATTCGATTCATAATTCATGATTAAATTCATGATTCATGATTTATGATTCAATTAATGATTCTTGAATTATGATTCAATTCACGATTCATGATTTATTTCATGATTCAATTCATGGTTCATGAATCTTGATTCAATTCATGACTTATTTCATGATTCATGATTCGATTCATGATTCATGAATCATGTTTCAATTCATGATTCAATTCTTGATTCAATTCATAATTCAATTCATGATTCATGATTCAATTCATGATTTATGATTTATGATTCAATGCATGATTCATGATTCATGATTCAATGCATGATTCATGATTCATGATTCCATTCATGATTCATGATTCATTTTATGATTCATGATTCATGATTCAATTCATGATTTGTGATTAATGATTCAATTCATGATTCATGATTCATAATTCAATTCATCATTCATCATTCATGATTCGATTCATGATTCATGCTTCAATTCATGATTCATGATTCGATTCATGATTCATGATTCAATTCATGATTCATGATTCAATTCATGATTCATGATTCAATTCATGATTCATGATTCAATTCATGATTCATGTTTCAATTCATGATTCAATTCCTGATTCAAATCATAATTCAATTCTTGATTCAATTCATAATTTAATTCATGATTCATGATTCAATTCATGATTCGATTCATGATGCATGATTCAATTCATAATTCAATTCATGATTCAATATGTCCGGGTTAGGGTTATGGTTAGGGTAAGGGTTAGGGTAAGGGTTAGGGTTAGGGTTAGGGTTAGTGGTTAGGGGTTAGGGTTAGGGTTAGGGTTAGGGTTAAGGGGTTAGGGTTAGGGTTAGGGTTAGGGGTTAGGGTTAGGGTTAGGGTTAGGGTTAGGGTTAGGGGTTAGGGTTAGGGTTAGGGTTAGGGTTAGGGTTTGGGGGGTTAGGGTTAGCGTTAGGGTTAGTGGGTTAGGGTTAGGGTTAAGGTTAGGGGTAAGGGTTAGGGTTAGGGTTAGGGGTTAGGGTTAGGGTTAGAGTTAGGGTTATGATTAGGGTTAGGTTTAGGGGTTAGGGTTAGGGTTAGGGTTAGGGATTAGGGTTAGGGTTATGGTTAGGGGGTTAGGGGGTTAGGGTTAGGGTTAGGGGTTAGGGTTTGGGTTAGGGTTAGGGTTAGGGTTAGGGTTAGGGTTAGCATTAGGGTTAGGGTTAGTGTTAGGGTTCTTGATTCAATTCTTGATTCATGATTCATGATTCGATTCATGACTTATTTCATGATTCATGATTCGATTCATGATTCATGATTCAATTCATGAGTCATGATTCATAATTTGATTCATGATTCAATTCTTGATTCAATTCATAATTCAATTCATGATTCATGATTCAATTCATGATTTATGATTCATGATTTAATGCATGATTCATGATTCATGATTCAATGCATGAATTGTGATTCATGATTCAATTCATGATTCATGATTCATGATTCAATGCATGATTTGTGATTCATGATTCCATTCATGATTCATGATTCATTTTATGATTCATGATTCATGATTCAATTCATGATTTGTGATTCATGATTCAATTCATGATTCATGATTCATAATTCAATTCATGATTCATGATTTGATTCATGATTCATGCTTCAATTCATGATTCATGATTTATGATTCAATTCATGATTCATGATTCGATTCATGATTCATGATTCAATTCATGATTTATGATTCATGTTTCAATTCATGATTCAATTCCTGATTTAATTCATAATTCAATTCTTGATTCAATTCATAATTCAATTCATAATTCAATTCATGATTCATGATTCAATTCATGATTCATGATTCATGATTCAATGCATGATTCATGATTCAATGTATGATTCATGATTCAATTTTTAAATCATGATTCATGATTCGATTCATGATTCATGATTCATGATTCAATTCATGACTTATGATTTATGATTCAATTCATGATTCATGATTTATTTTATGATTCTTGATTTATGATTCAATTCATGATTCAATTCATGATTTATGATTCAATTCATAATTCATTATTCATGATTCATGATTCGATTCATGATTCATGATTCAATTCGCGATTCATGATTAAATTCATGATTCATGATTCATTTCATGATTTATGATTCATAATTCAATTCATGATTCATGATTCGATTCATGATTTAATTCTTGATTCAATTCATAATTCAATTCATGATTCATGATTCATGATTCAATGCATGATTCATGATTCATTTCATGATTCATGCTTCAAATCACGATTCCTAATTTATGATTCAATTCATGATTCATGATTCGATTCATGATTCATGATACAATTCATGATTCATGATTCATGATTCAATTTATGATTCAATTCATAATACAATTAATGATTAAATTCATAAATCAATTCATGATTCATGATTCAATTCATGATTCATGATTCATGATTCAATGCATGATTCATGATTCATGATTCAATGCATGATTCATGATTCGATTAATGATTCATGTTTGAATTCATGATTCAATTCATGATTCATTTTATGATTCATGATTCAATTCATGATTCATGATTAAATTCATGATTCATGATTCATGATTGAATTCATGATTCATGATTCGATTCATGATTTATGATTTAATTCATGATTCATGATTGAATTCATGATTCATGATTCATGATTCAGTTCATGATTCATGATTCAATTCATGATTTATGATTCATTTCATGATTCATTTCATGATTTATGATTAAATTCATAATTCATGATTCATGATTCCATTCATGAGTCATGATTCATTTTAGGATTCATGATTCATGATTCAATTAATGATTTGTGATTCATGATTCAATTCATGATTCATAATTCATGATTCATGTTTTAATTCATGATTCAAGATTCAATTCATGATTCAATTTATGATTCATGATTCTTAATTCATGATTCAATACATGATTTATGATTCGATTCATGATTCATGATTTATTTCATGATTCAATTCATGGTTCATAAATCTTGATTCAATTCATGATTTTTTTCATGATTCATGATTCGATTCATGATTCATGATTCATGATTCAATTCATGAGTCATGATTCATGATTTGATTCATGATTCATGATTCGATTCATGATGCATGATTCAATTCATAATTCAATTCATGATTCAATATGTCCGGGTTAGGGTTAGGGTTAGGGTTAGAGTTAGGGTAAGGGTTAGGGTTAGGGGTTAGGGGTTAGGGGTTAGGGGTTAGGGTTAGGGTTAAGTGGTTAGGGTTAGGGTTAGGGTTAGAGGTGAGGGTTAGGGTTAGGGTTAGGGTTAGGGTTAGGGTTAGGGGTTAGGGTTAGGGTTAGGGTTAGGGGGTTAGGGTTAGTGTTAGGGTTGGGTGTTAGGGATAGGGTTAGGGTTAGGATTAGGGTTTGGGGTTAGGGTTATGGTTAGGGTTAGGGTTAGAATTAGGGGGTTACGGTTAGGGTTAGGGGGTTAGGGTTAGGGTTAGGGTTAGGGGTTAGGGTTAGTGTTAGAGTTAGGGTTAGGGTTAGGGGTTAGGGTTAGGGTTAGAGTTAGGGTTAGGGTTAGGGTTAGGGTTAGGTTTAGGGGTTAGGGTTAGGGTTAGGGGTTAGGGTTAGGGTTAGGGTTAGGGTTAGGGGGTTAGGTTTAGGGTTAGGGTTATCGGTTAGGGTTAGGGTTTGGGTTAGGGTTAGGGTTAGGGTTAGGATTAGGATTAGCATTAGGGTTAGGGTTAGGGTTCATGACTCAATTCTTGATTCATGATTCGATTCATAATTCATGATTAAATTCATGATTCATGATTTATGATTCAATTAATGATTCTTGAATTATGATTCAATTCACGATTCATGATTTATTTCATGATTCAATTCATGGTTCATGAATCTTGATTCAATTCATGACTTATTTCATGATTCATGATTCGATTCATGATTCATGAATCATGTTTCAATTCATGATTCAATTCTTGATTCAATTCATAATTCAATTCATGATTCATGATTCAATTCATGATTTATGATTTATGATTCAATGCATGATTCATGATTCATGATTCAATGCATGATTCATGATTCATGATTCCATTCATGATTCATGATTCATTTTATGATTCATGATTCATGATTCAATTCATGATTTGTGATTAATGATTCAATTCATGATTCATGATTCATAATTCAATTCATCATTCATCATTCATGATTCGATTCATGATTCATGCTTCAATTCATGATTCATGATTCGATTCATGATTCATGATTCAATTCATGATTCATGATTCAATTCATGATTCATGATTCAATTCATGATTCATGATTCAATTCATGATTCATGTTTCAATTCATGATTCAATTCCTGATTCAAATCATAATTCAATTCTTGATTCAATTCATAATTTAATTCATGATTCATGATTCAATTCATGATTCGATTCATGATGCATGATTCAATTCATAATTCAATTCATGATTCAATATGTCCGGGTTAGGGTTATGGTTAGGGTAAGGGTTAGGGTAAGGGTTAGGGTTAGGGTTAGGGTTAGTGGTTAGGGGTTAGGGTTAGGGTTAGGGTTAGGGTTAAGGGGTTAGGGTTAGGGTTAGGGTTAGGGGTTAGGGTTAGGGTTAGGGTTAGGGTTAGGGTTAGGGGTTAGGGTTAGGGTTAGGGTTAGGGTTAGGGTTTGGGGGGTTAGGGTTAGCGTTAGGGTTAGTGGGTTAGGGTTAGGGTTAAGGTTAGGGGTAAGGGTTAGGGTTAGGGTTAGGGGTTAGGGTTAGGGTTAGAGTTAGGGTTATGATTAGGGTTAGGTTTAGGGGTTAGGGTTAGGGTTAGGGTTAGGGATTAGGGTTAGGGTTATGGTTAGGGGGTTAGGGGGTTAGGGTTAGGGTTAGGGGTTAGGGTTTGGGTTAGGGTTAGGGTTAGGGTTAGGGTTAGGGTTAGCATTAGGGTTAGGGTTAGTGTTAGGGTTCTTGATTCAATTCTTGATTCATGATTCATGATTCGATTCATGACTTATTTCATGATTCATGATTCGATTCATGATTCATGATTCAATTCATGAGTCATGATTCATAATTTGATTCATGATTCAATTCTTGATTCAATTCATAATTCAATTCATGATTCATGATTCAATTCATGATTTATGATTCATGATTTAATGCATGATTCATGATTCATGATTCAATGCATGAATTGTGATTCATGATTCAATTCATGATTCATGATTCATGATTCAATGCATGATTTGTGATTCATGATTCCATTCATGATTCATGATTCATTTTATGATTCATGATTCATGATTCAATTCATGATTTGTGATTCATGATTCAATTCATGATTCATGATTCATAATTCAATTCATGATTCATGATTTGATTCATGATTCATGCTTCAATTCATGATTCATGATTTATGATTCAATTCATGATTCATGATTCGATTCATGATTCATGATTCAATTCATGATTTATGATTCATGTTTCAATTCATGATTCAATTCCTGATTTAATTCATAATTCAATTCTTGATTCAATTCATAATTCAATTCATAATTCAATTCATGATTCATGATTCAATTCATGATTCATGATTCATGATTCAATGCATGATTCATGATTCAATGTATGATTCATGATTCAATTTTTAAATCATGATTCATGATTCGATTCATGATTCATGATTCATGATTCAATTCATGACTTATGATTTATGATTCAATTCATGATTCATGATTTATTTTATGATTCTTGATTTATGATTCAATTCATGATTCAATTCATGATTTATGATTCAATTCATAATTCATTATTCATGATTCATGATTCGATTCATGATTCATGATTCATGATTCAATTCGCGATTCATGATTAAATTCATGATTCATGATTCATTTCATGATTTATGATTCATGATTCAATTCATGAGTCATGATTCATGAGTCAATTCATGATTCATGAATCATTGTTCGATTCATGATTCATGTTTCAATTCATGATTAAATTCATGATACATGTTTCAATTCATGATTCAATTCTTGATTCAATTCATAATTCAATTCATGATTCATGATTCAATTCATGATTCATAATTCATGATTCAATGCATGATTCATAATTTCATGATTCGATTCATGATTCATGTTTGAATTCATGATTTAATTCATGATTCATTTCATGATTCATGATTCAATTCATGATTCATGATTCGATTCATGATTCATGATTCAATTCATGATTCATCATTCAATTCATGATTCATGATTTATGATTCAATTAATGATTCATGATTCGATTCATGATTCATGATTCAATTCATGATTCATGATTCATGTTTCAATTCATGATTCAATTCCTGATTCAATTCATAATTCAATTCTTGATTCAATTCATAATTCAATTCATGATTCATGATTCAATTCATGTTTCATGATTCATGATTCAATGCATGATTCATGATTCATTTAATGATTCATTTCATGATTTATGATTCAATTCATGATTCATAATTCAATTCATGATTTATGAATCATTATTCAATTCATGATTCATGATTCATATTTCAATTCATGATTCATGATTCATGATTTGATTCATGATTCATGCTTCAATTAATGATTGATGATTTATGATTCAATTCATGATTCATGATTCGATTCATGATTCATGGTTCATGATTATATTCATGATTCATGATTCATGATTCAATTCATGATTAATGAATCATGATTCGATTCATGATTCATGTTTCAATTCATGATTCAATTCCTGATTCAATTCATAATTTAATTCATAATTCAATTCATAATTCAATTCATGATTCATGATTCAATTCATGATTCATGATTCATGATTCAATGCATGATTCATGATTCATGATTCAATGCATGATTCATGATTCGATTCATGATTCATGTTTGAATTCATGATTCAATTCATGATTCATTTCATGATTCATGATTCAATTCATGATTAATGATTCAATTCATGATTCATGATCAAATTCATGATTCATGATTCATGATTCAGTTAATGATTCATGATTCAATTCATGATTTATGATTCAATTCATAATTCATGATTCATGATTCCATTCATGATTCATGATTCGATTCATGATTCATGATTCGATTCATGATTCATGATTCAATTCATGATTCATGATTCAATTCATGATTTATGATTCAGTTCATGATTCATGATTTAATTCATTATTCATTTCATGATTTATGATTCGATTCATGATTCATGATTCATGATTCAATTCATGAGTCATGATTCATTATTCAATTCATGATTCATGATTTGATTCATGATTCAATTCATGATTCATGATTCAATTCATGATTCTTGATTCATGATTCAATTCATGATTCATGATTCGATGTATGATTCATGATTCAATTTTTAAATCATGATTCATGATTTGATTCATGATTCATGATTCATGATTCAATTCATGATTTATGATTTAAGATTCAATTCATGATTCATGATTCAATTCATGATTTATGATTCAACAATAATTCATTATTCATGATTCATGATTCAATTCGTGATTCATGATTCAATTCATGATTCATGATTCATTTCATGATTTATGATTCATGATTCAATTCATGAGTCATGATTCATGATTTGATTCATGATTCATGAATCATGATTCAATTCATGATTCAATTCTTGATTCAATTCATAATTCAATTCATGATTCATGATTCAATTCATGATTTATTTCATGAATCATGATTCAATTCATGATTCATGATTCATGATTCATGATTCATGATTCAATTTATGATTCATGATTCGATTCATGATTCGATTCTTGATTCATGATTTAATTCATGATTCATGATTCAATTCATGATTCATGATTCATGATTCAATTCATGATTCATGATTCAATTCATGATTCATGATTCATGATTCAATTCATGATTTGTGATTCATGATTCAATTCATGATTCATAATTCAATTCATGATTTGTGATTTATGATTCGATTCATGATTCATGATTTGATTCATGATTTAAGATTCAATTCATGATTCATGATTGAATTCATAATTCATGTTTTAAATCATGATTCAATTCATGATTCAAGTTTTAATTCATGATTCATGATTCAATTCATGATTCAATTCATGATTCATGATTCAATTCATGATTCATGATTCGATTCATGATTCAATTGATGATTCATGATTTAATTCATAATTCATGTTTTAAATCATGATTCATGTTTTAATTCATGATTCATGATTCAATTCATGATTCAATTCATGATTCATGATTCAATTCATGATTCATGATTCGATTCATGATTTAATTCATAATTCATGTTTTAAATCATGATTCATGTTTTAATTCATGATTCATGATTCAATTCATGATTCAATTGATGATTCATGATTCAATTTATGATTCATGATTCGATTCAAGATTTAATTCATGATTCATGATTCATGATTCAATTCATGATTCATGATTCAATTCATGATTCATGATTCAATTCATGATTCAATTCATGATTCATGATTTATTTCATGATTCTTGATTTATGATTCAATTCATGAGTCAATTCATGATTCATGAATCATTGTTCGATTCATGATTCATGTTTCAATTCATGATTAAATTCATGATACATGTTTCAATTCATGATTCAATTCTTGATTCAATTCATAATTCAATTCATGATTCATGATTTAATTCATGATTCAATGCATGATTCATAATTTCATGATTCGATTCATGATTCATGTTTGAATTCATGATTTAATTCATGATTCATTTCATGATTCATGATTCAATTCATGATTCATGATTCGATTCATGATTCATGATTCAATTCATGATTCATCATTCAATTCATGATTCATGATTTATGATTCAATTAATGATTCATGATTCGATTCATGATTCATGATTCAATTCATGATTCATGATTCATGTTTCAATTCATGATTCAATTCCTGATTCAATTCATAATTCAATTCTTGATTCAATTCATAATTCAATTCATGATTTATGATTCAATTCATAATTCATGATTCATGATTCGATTCATGATTCATGATTCGATTCATGATTCATGATTCGATTCATGATTCATGATTCAATTCATGATTTATGATTCAGTTCATGATTCATGATTTAATTCATGATTCATTTCATGATTTATGATTCGATTCATGATTCATGATTCATGATTCAATTCATGAGTCATGATTCATTATTCAATTCATGATTCATGATTTGATTCATGATTCAATTCATGATTCATGATTCAATTCATGATTCTTGATTCATGATTCAATTCATGATTCATGATTCGATGTATGATTCATGATTCAATTTTTAAATCATGATTCATGATTTGATTCATGATTCATGATTCATGATTCAATTCATGATTTATGATTTAAGATTCAATTCATGATTCATGATTCAATTCATGATTTATGATTCAACAATAATTCATTATTCATGATTCATGATTCAATTCGTGATTCATGATTCAATTCATGATTCATGATTCATTTCATGATTTATGATTCATGATTCAATTCATGAGTCATGATTCATGATTTGATTCATGATTCATGAATCATGATTCAATTCATGATTCAATTCTTGATTCAATTCATAATTCAATTCATGATTCATGATTCAATTCATGATTTATTTCATGAATCATGATTCAATTCATGATTCATGATTCAATTCATGATTCATGATTCATGATTCATGATTCAATTTATGATTCATGATTCGATTCATGATTCATGATTTAATTCATGATTCATGATTCAATTCATGATTCATGATTCATGATTCAATTCATGATTCATGATTCAATTCATGATTCATGATTCATGATTCAATTCATGATTTGTGATTCATGATTCAATTCATGATTCATAATTCAATTCATGATTTGTGATTTATGATTCGATTCATGATTCATGATTTGATTCATGATTTAAGATTCAATTTATGATTCATGATTGAATTCATAATTCATGTTTTAAATCATGATTCAATTCATGATTCAAGTTTTAATTCATGATTCATGATTCAATTCATGATTCAATTCATGATTCATGATTCAATTCATGATTCATGATTCGATTCATGATTCAATTGATGATTCATGATTTAATTCATAATTCATGTTTTAAATCATGATTCATGTTTTAATTCATGATTCATGATTCAATTCATGATTCAATTCATGATTCATGATTCAATTCATGATTCATGATTCGATTCATGATTTAATTCATAATTCATGTTTTAAATCATGATTCATGTTTTAATTCATGATTCATGATTCAATTCATGATTCAATTGATGATTCATGATTCAATTTATGATTCATGATTCGATTCAAGATTTAATTCATGATTCATGATTCATGATTCAATTCATGATTCATGATTCAATTCATGATTCATGATTCAATTCATGATTCAATTCATGATTCATGATTTATTTCATGATTCTTGATTTATGATTCAATTCATGAGTCAATTCATGATTCATGAATCATTGTTCGATTCATGATTCATGTTTCAATTCATGATTAAATTCATGATACATGTTTCAATTCATGATTCAATTCTTGATTCAATTCATAATTCAATTCATGATTCATGATTTAATTCATGATTCAATGCATGATTCATAATTTCATTATTCGATTCATGATTCATGTTTGAATTCATGATTTAATTCATGATTCATTTCATGATTCATGATTCAATTCATGATTCATGATTCGATTCATGATTCATGATTCAATTCATGATTCATCATTCAATTCATGATTCATGATTTATGATTCAATTAATGATTCATGATTCGATTCATGATTCATGATTCAATTCATGATTCATGATTCATGTTTCAATTCATGATTCAATTCCTGATTCAATTCATAATTCAATTCTTGATTCAATTCATAATTCAATTCATGATTCATGATTCAATTCATGTTTCATGATTCATGATTCAATGCATGATTCATGATTCATTTAATGATTCATTTCATGATTTATGATTCAATTCATGATTCATAATTCAATTCATGATTTATGAATCATTATTCAATTCATGATTCATGATTCATATTTCAATTCATGATTCATGATTCATGATTTGATTCATGATTCATGCTTCAATTAATGATTGATGATTTATGATTCAATTCATGATTCATGATTCGATTCATGATTCATGGTTCATGATTATATTCATGATTCATGATTCATGATTCAATTCATGATTAATGAATCATGATTCGATTCATGATTCATGTTTCAATTCATGATTCAATTCCTGATTCAATTCATAATTTAATTCATAATTCAATTCATAATTCAATTCATGATTCATGATTCAATTCATGATTCATGATTCATGATTCAATTCATGATTCATGATTATTGATTCAATGCATTATTCATGATTCAATGCATGATTCATGATTCGATTCATGATTCATGTTTGAATTCATGATTCAATTTAATGATTCATTTCATGATTCATGATTCAATTCATAATTAATGATTCAATTCATGATACATGATCAAATTCATGATTCATGATTCATGATTCAGTTAATGATTCATGATTCATTTCATGATTTATGATTCAATTCATAATTCATGATTCATGATTCCATTCATGATTCATGATTCCATTCATGATTCATGATTCGATTCATGATTCATGATTCAATTCATGATTCATGATTCAATTCATGATTTATGATTCAGTTCATGATTCATGATTTAATTCATGATTCATTTCATGATTTATGATTCAATTCATGATTCGATTCAAGATTTAATTCATGATTCATGATTCATGATTCAATTCATGATTCATGATTCAATTCATGATTCATTATTCAATTCATGATTCATGATTCGATTCAAGATTTAATTCATGATTCATGATTCATGATTCAATTCATGATTCATGATTCAATTCATGATTCATGATTCGATTCATGATTCAATTCATGATTCATGATTCATGATTCAATTCATGATTCATGATTTGATGTATGATTCATGATTTATGATTCAATTCATGATTCATGATTCATTTCATTATTCATGATTCATGATTCGATTCATGATTCATGATTCAATTCGTGATTCATGATTCAATTCATGAATCATGATTTATTTCATGATTTATGATTCTATTCTTGATTGAATTCATGATTCATGATTTATTTCATGATTCATTTCATGATTCATGATTGATGATTCAATTCATGATTTAGATCATGATTCATTTTATGATTCATAATTCATGATTCAACGCATGATTCATTTCATGATTCATGATTCATGATTGAATTCATGATTCGTGATTCATGATTCAATTCATGATTCAGGATTCATTTCATTAATCATGATTTATGATTCAATTCATGATTCAATTTATGATTCATAATTCATAATTCAATTCATGATTCATGATTCATGATTCAATTCATGATTCAATTCTTGATTAAATTCATAATTCAATTCATGATTCATGATTCAATTCATGATTTATGATTCATGATTCAATATATGATTCATGATTCATGATTCAATGCATGATTCATGATTCGATTCATGATTCATATTTGAATTCAAGATTCAATTCATGATTTATTTCATGAATCATGATTCAATTCATGATTCACGATTCAATTCATGATTCATGATTCATGATTCATGATTCAATTTATGATTCATGATTTGATTCATGATTCGATTCATGATTCATGATTCATGATTTAATTCATGATTCATGATTCAATTCATGATTCATGATTCATGATTCAATTCATGATTCATGATCCAATTCATGATTTGTATTTCAATATTTCAATTCATGATTCATAATTCAATTCATGATTTGTGATTTATGATTCGATTCATGATTCATGATTTGATTCATGATTCAAGATTCAATTCATGATTCATGATTGAATTCATAATTCATGTTTTAAATCATGATTCAATTCATGATTCATGTTTTAATTCATGATTCATGATTCAATTCATGATTCATGATTAAATTCATGATTTATGATTCGATTCATGATTCAATTGATGATTCATGATTTAATTCATAATTCATGTTTTAAATCATGATTCATGTTTTAATTCATGATTCATGATTCAATTCATGATTCAATTCATGATTCATGATTCAATTCATGATTCATGATTCGATTTAAGATTTAATTCATGATTCATGATTCATGATTCAATTCATGATTCATGATTCAATTCATGATTTATGATTCGATTCATGATTCAATTCATGATTTAATTCATGATTCATGATTCAATTCATGATTCATGATTCAATTCATGATTCATGATTCGATTCATGATTCAATTCATGATTCATGATTCATGATTCAATTCATGATTCATGATTATTGATTCAATGCATTATTCATGATTCAATGCATGATTCATGATTCGATTCATGATTCATGTTTGAATTCATGATTCAATTTAATGATTCATTTCATGATTCATGATTCAATTCATAATTAATGATTCAATTCATGATACATGATCAAATTCATGATTCATGATTCATGATTCAGTTAATGATTCATGATTCATTTCATGATTTATGATTCAATTCATAATTCATGATTCATGATTCCATTCATGATTCATGATTCCATTCATGATTCATGATTCGATTCATGATTCATGATTCAATTCATGATTCATGATTCAATTCATGATTTATGATTCAGTTCATGATTCATGATTTAATTCATGATTCATTTCATGATTTATGATTCAATTCATGATTCGATTCAAGATTTAATTCATGATTCATGATTCATGATTCAATTCATGATTCATGATTCAATTCATGATTCATTATTCAATTCATGATTCATGATTCGATTCAAGATTTAATTCATGATTCATGATTCATGATTCAATTCATGATTCATGATTCAATTCATGATTCATGATTCGATTCATGATTCAATTCATGATTCATGATTCATGATTCAATTCATGATTCATGATTTGATGTATGATTCATGATTTATGATTCAATTCATGATTCATGATTCATTTCATTATTCATGATTCATGATTCGATTCATGATTCATGATTCAATTCGTGATTCATGATTCAATTCATGAATCATGATTTATTTCATGATTTATGATTCTATTCTTGATTGAATTCATGATTCATGATTTATTTCATGATTCATTTCATGATTCATGATTGATGATTCAATTCATGATTTAGATCATGATTCATTTTATGATTCATAATTCATGATTCAACGCATGATTCATTTCATGATTCATGATTCATGATTGAATTCATGATTCGTGATTCATGATTCAATTCATGATTCAGGATTCATTTCATTAATCATGATTTATGATTCAATTCATGATTCAATTTATGATTCATAATTCATAATTCAATTCATGATTCATGATTCATGATTCAATTCATGATTCAATTCTTGATTAAATTCATAATTCAATTCATGATTCATGATTCAATTCATGATTTATGATTCATGATTCAATATATGATTCATGATTCATGATTCAATGCATGATTCATGATTCGATTCATGATTCATATTTGAATTCAAGATTCAATTCATGATTTATTTCATGAATCATGATTCAATTCATGATTCACGATTCAATTCATGATTCATGATTCATGATTCATGATTCAATTTATGATTCATGATTTGATTCATGATTCGATTCATGATTCATGATTCATGATTTAATTCATGATTCATGATTCAATTCATGATTCATGATTCATGATTCAATTCATGATTCATGATCCAATTCATGATTTGTATTTCAATATTTCAATTCATGATTCATAATTCAATTCATGATTTGTGATTTATGATTCGATTCATGATTCATGATTTGATTCATGATTCAAGATTCAATTCATGATTCATGATTGAATTCATAATTCATGTTTTAAATCATGATTCAATTCATGATTCATGTTTTAATTCATGATTCATGATTCAATTCATGATTCATGATTAAATTCATGATTTATGATTCGATTCATGATTCAATTGATGATTCATGATTTAATTCATAATTCATGTTTTAAATCATGATTCATGTTTTAATTCATGATTCATGATTCAATTCATGATTCAATTCATGATTCATGATTCAATTCATGATTCATGATTCGATTTAAGATTTAATTCATGATTCATGATTCATGATTCAATTCATGATTCATGATTCAATTCATGATTTATGATTCGATTCATGATTCAATTCATGATTTAATTCATGATTCATGATTCAATTCATGATTCATGATTCAATTCATGATTCATGATTCGATTCATGATTCAATTCATGATTCATGATTCATGATTCAATTCATGATTCATGATTCAATGTATGATTCATGATTTATGATTCAATTCATGATTCATGATTTATTTCATTATTCTTGATTCATGATTCAATTCATGATTCAATTCATGATTTATGATTCTATTCATAATTCATTATTCATGATTCATGATTCATGATTCAATTCATGATTCATGATTTGATGTATGATTCATGATTTATGATTCAATTCATGATTCATGATTCATTTCATTATTCATGATTCATGATTCGATTCATGATTTATGATTCTATTCTTGATTGAATTCATGATTCATGATTTATTTCATGATTCATTTCATGATTCATGATTGATGATTCAATTCATGATTTAGATCATGATTCATTTTATGATTCATAATTCATGATTCAACGCATGATTCATTTCATGATTCATGATTCATGATTGAATTCATGATTCGTGATTCATGATTCAATTCATGATTCAGGATTCATTTCATTAATCATGATTTATGATTCAATTCATGATTCAATTTATGATTCATAATTCATAATTCAATTCATGATTCATGATTCATGATTCAATTCGTGATTCATGATTCATGAATCAATTCAAGATTCATGATTCATGATTCAATTCATGATTCATGATTCATGATTCGATTCATGATTCAATTCATGATTCGATTCATGATTCAATTCATGATTCATGATTTATGATTCAATTCATGATTCATGATTTATGATTCGATTCATGATAAATGATTCATGATTCAATTCATGATTCATGATTCAATTCATGATTCATGATTCAATTCATGATTCATAATTCATGATTCAATTCATGATTCATGAATCATGATTCGATTCATTATTCATGTTTCAATTCATGATTCAATTCTTGATTCAATTCATAATTCAATTAATGATTCATGATTTAATGCATGATTCATAATTCATGATTCAATGCATGATTCATGATTCATGATTGAATTCATGATAAATGATTGAATTCATGATTCAATTCATGATTCAGTTCATGATTCAATTCATGATTCATGATTCAATTAGTGATTCATGATTCATGATTCAATTCATGATTCAAGATTCAATTCATGATTCATGATTCAATTCATGATTCATGATTCATTTCATGATTTATGATTAAATTTATGTTTCATGATTCAATTCATGATTTGTGATTCATGATGCAATTCATGATTAATGATTCATAATTAAATTCATGATTCATGATTCGATTCTTGATTCATGATTCGATTCATGATTCATGATTCAATTCATGATTCATGATTCGATTCATGATTCATGATTCAATTCATGATTCATGATACAATTCATGATTAATGATTCATTATTCAATTCATGATTCATGAATCATGATTCGATTCATGAGTCATGATTCATGATTTGATTCATGATTCATGAATCATGATTCAATTTATGATTCATGAATCATGTTTCAATTCATGATTCAATTATTGATTCAATTCATAATTCAATTCATGATTCATGATTCAATTCATGATTTATGATTCATGATTCAATATATGATTCATGATTCATGATTCAATGCATGATTCATGATTCGATTCATGATTCATATTTGAATTCAAGATTCAATTCATGATTTATTTCATGAATCATGATTCAATTCATGATTCACGATTCAATTCATGATTCATGATTCATGATTCATGATTCAATTTATGATTCATGATTTGATTCATGAGTCGATTCATGATTCATGATTCATGATTCAATTCATGATTAATGAATCATGATTCGATTCATGATTCATGTTTCAATTCATGATTCAATTCCTGATTCAATTCATAATTTAATTCATAATTCAATTCATAATTCAATTCATGATTCATGATTCAATTTATGATTCATGATTATTGATTCAATGCATTATTCATGATTCAATGCATGATTCATGATTCGATTCATGATTCATGTTTGAATTCATGATTCAATTCATGATTCATTTCATGATTCATGATTCAATTCATAATTAATGATTCAATTCATGATACATGATCAAATTCATGATTCATGATTCATGATTCAGTTAATGATTCATGATTCATTTCATGATTTATGATTCAATTCATAATTCATGATTCATGATTCCATTCATGATTCATGATTCCATTCATGATTCATGATTCGATTCATGATTCATGATTCAATTCATGATTCATGATTCAATTCATGATTTATGATTCAGTTCATGATTCATGATTTAATTCATGATTCATTTCATGATTTATGATTCAATTCATGATTCGATTCAAGATTTAATTCATGATTCATGATTCATGATTCAATTCATGATTCATGATTCAATTCATGATTCATTATTCAATTCATGATTCATGATTCGATTCAAGATTTAATTCATGATTCATGATTCATGATTCAATTCATGATTCATGATTCAATTCATGATTCATGATTCGATTCATGATTCAATTCATGATTCATGATTCATGATTCAATTCATGATTCATGATTTGATGTATGATTCATGATTTATGATTCAATTCATGATTCATGATTCATTTCATTATTCATGATTCATGATTCGATTCATGATTCATGATTCAATTCGTGATTCATGATTCAATTCATGAATCATGATTTATTTCATGATTTATGATTCTATTCTTGATTGAATTCATGATTCATGATTTATTTCATGATTCATTTCATGATTCATGATTGATGATTCAATTCATGATTTAGATCATGATTCATTTTATGATTCATAATTCATGATTCAACGCATGATTCATTTCATGATTCATGATTCATGATTGAATTCATGATTCGTGATTCATGATTCAATTCATGATTCAGGATTCATTTCATTAATCATGATTTATGATTCAATTCATGATTCAATTTATGATTCATAATTCATAATTCAATTCATGATTCATGATTCATGATTCAATTCATGATTCAATTCTTGATTAAATTCATAATTCAATTCATGATTCATGATTCAATTCATGATTTATGATTCATGATTCAATATATGATTCATGATTCATGATTCAATGCATGATTCATGATTCGATTCATGATTCATATTTGAATTCAAGATTCAATTCATGATTTATTTCATGAATCATGATTCAATTCATGATTCACGATTCAATTCATGATTCATGATTCATGATTCATGATTCAATTTATGATTCATGATTTGATTCATGATTCGATTCATGATTCATGATTCATGATTTAATTCATGATTCATGATTCAATTCATGATTCATGATTCATGATTCAATTCATGATTCATGATCCAATTCATGATTTGTATTTCAATATTTCAATTCATGATTCATAATTCAATTCATGATTTGTGATTTATGATTCGATTCATGATTCATGATTTGATTCATGATTCAAGATTCAATTCATGATTCATGATTGAATTCATAATTCATGTTTTAAATCATGATTCAATTCATGATTCATGTTTTAATTCATGATTCATGATTCAATTCATGATTCATGATTAAATTCATGATTTATGATTCGATTCATGATTCAATTGATGATTCATGATTTAATTCATAATTCATGTTTTAAATCATGATTCATGTTTTAATTCATGATTCATGATTCAATTCATGATTCAATTCATGATTCATGATTCAATTCATGATTCATGATTCGATTTAAGATTTAATTCATGATTCATGATTCATGATTCAATTCATGATTCATGATTCAATTCATGATTTATGATTCGATTCATGATTCAATTCATGATTTAATTCATGATTCATGATTCAATTCATGATTCATGATTCAATTCATGATTCATGATTCGATTCATGATTCAATTCATGATTCATGATTCATGATTCAATTCATGATTCATGATTCAATGTATGATTCATGATTTATGATTCAATTCATGATTCATGATTTATTTCATTATTCTTGATTCATGATTCAATTCATGATTCAATTCATGATTTATGATTCTATTCATAATTCATTATTCATGATTCATGATTCATGATTCAATTCATGATTCATGATTTGATGTATGATTCATGATTTATGATTCAATTCATGATTCATGATTCATTTCATTATTCATGATTCATGATTCGATTCATGATTTATGATTCTATTCTTGATTGAATTCATGATTCATGATTTATTTCATGATTCATTTCATGATTCATGATTGATGATTCAATTCATGATTTAGATCATGATTCATTTTATGATTCATAATTCATGATTCAACGCATGATTCATTTCATGATTCATGATTCATGATTGAATTCATGATTCGTGATTCATGATTCAATTCATGATTCAGGATTCATTTCATTAATCATGATTTATGATTCAATTCATGATTCAATTTATGATTCATAATTCATAATTCAATTCATGATTCATGATTCATGATTCAATTCGTGATTCATGATTCATGAATCAATTCAAGATTCATGATTCATGATTCAATTCATGATTCATGATTCATGATTCGATTCATGATTCAATTCATGATTCGATTCATGATTCAATTCATGATTCATGATTTATGATTCAATTCATGATTCATGATTTATGATTCGATTCATGATAAATGATTCATGATTCAATTCATGATTCATGATTCAATTCATGATTCATGATTCAATTCATGATTCATAATTCATGATTCAATTCATGATTCATGAATCATGATTCGATTCATTATTCATGTTTCAATTCATGATTCAATTCTTGATTCAATTCATAATTCAATTAATGATTCATGATTTAATGCATGATTCATAATTCATGATTCAATGCATGATTCATGATTCATGATTGAATTCATGATAAATGATTGAATTCATGATTCAATTCATGATTCAGTTCATGATTCAATTCATGATTCATGATTCAATTAGTGATTCATGATTCATGATTCAATTCATGATTCAAGATTCAATTCATGATTCATGATTCAATTCATGATTCATGATTCATTTCATGATTTATGATTAAATTTATGTTTCATGATTCAATTCATGATTTGTGATTCATGATGCAATTCATGATTAATGATTCATAATTAAATTCATGATTCATGATTCGATTCTTGATTCATGATTCGATTCATGATTCATGATTCAATTCATGATTCATGATTCGATTCATGATTCATGATTCAATTCATGATTCATGATACAATTCATGATTAATGATTCATTATTCAATTCATGATTCATGAATCATGATTCGATTCATGAGTCATGATTCATGATTTGATTCATGATTCATGAATCATGATTCAATTTATGATTCATGAATCATGTTTCAATTCATGATTCAATTATTGATTCAATTCATAATTCAATTCATGATTCATGATTCAATTCATGATTTATGATTCATGATTCAATATATGATTCATGATTCATGATTCAATGCATGATTCATGATTCGATTCATGATTCATATTTGAATTCAAGATTCAATTCATGATTTATTTCATGAATCATGATTCAATTCATGATTCACGATTCAATTCATGATTCATGATTCATGATTCATGATTCAATTTATGATTCATGATTTGATTCATGAGTCGATTCATGATTCATGATTTAATTCATGATTCATGATTCAATTCATGATTCATGATTCATGATTCAATTCATGATTCATGATCCAATTCATGATTTGTATTTCAATATTTCAATTCATGATTCATAATTCAATTCATGATTTGTGATTTATGATTCGATTCATGATTCATGATTTGATTCATGATTCAAGATTCAATTCATGATTCATGATTCAATTCATGATTCATGATTAAATTCATGATTTATGATTCGATTCATGATTCAATTGATGATTCATGATTTAATTCATAATTCATGTTTTAAATCATGATTCATGTTTTAATTCATGATTCATGATTCAATTCATGATTCAATTCATGATTCATGATTCAATTCATGATTCATGATTCGATTTAAGATTTAATTCATGATTCATGATTCATGATTTAATTCATGATTCATGATTCAATTCATGATTTATGATTCGATTCATGATTCAATTCATGATTTAATTCATGATTCATGATTCAATTCATGATTCATGATTCAATTCATGATTCATGATTCGATTCATGATTCAATTCATGATTCATGATTCATGATTCAATTCATGATTCATGATTCGATGTATGATTCATGATTTATGATTCAATTCATGATTCATGATTTATTTCATTATTCTTGATTCATGATTCAATTCATGATTCAATTCATGATTTATGATTCTATTCATAATTCATTATTCATGATTCATGATTCATGATTCAATTCATGATTCATGATTTGATGTATGATTCATGATTTATGATTCAATTCATGATTCATGATTCATTTCATTATTCATGATTCATGATTCGATTCATGATTTATGATTCTATTCTTGATTGAATTCATGATTCATGATTTATTTCATGATTCATTTCATGATTCATGATTGATGATTCAATTCATGATTTAGATCATGATTCATTTTATGATTCATAATTCATGATTCAACGCATGATTCATTTCATGATTCATGATTCATGATTGAATTCATGATTCGTGATTCATGATTCAATTCATGATTCAGGATTCATTTCATTAATCATGATTTATGATTCAATTCATGATTCAATTTATGATTCATAATTCATAATTCAATTCATGATTCATGATTCATGATTCAATTCGTGATTCATGATTCATGAATCAATTCAAGATTCATGATTCATGATTCAATTCATGATTCATGATTCATGATTCGATTCATGATTCAATTCATGATTCGATTCATGATTCAATTCATGATTCATGATTTATGATTCAATTCATGATTCATGATTTATGATTCGATTCATGATAAATGATTCATGATTCAATTCATGATTCATGATTCAATTCATGATTCATGATTCAATTCATGATTCATAATTCATGATTCAATTCATGATTCATGAATCATGATTCGATTCATTATTCATGTTTCAATTCATGATTCAATTCTTGATTCAATTCATAATTCAATTAATGATTCATGATTTAATGCATGATTCATAATTCATGATTCAATGCATGATTCATGATTCATGATTGAATTCATGATAAATGATTGAATTCATGATTCAATTCATGATTCAGTTCATGATTCAATTCATGATTCATGATTCAATTAGTGATTCATGATTCATGATTCAATTCATGATTCAAGATTCAATTCATGATTCATGATTCAATTCATGATTCATGATTCATTTCATGATTTATGATTAAATTTATGTTTCATGATTCAATTCATGATTTGTGATTCATGATGCAATTCATGATTAATGATTCATAATTAAATTCATGATTCATGATTCGATTCTTGATTCATGATTCGATTCATGATTCATGATTCAATTCATGATTCATGATTCGATTCATGATTCATGATTCAATTCATGATTCATGATACAATTCATGATTAATGATTCATTATTCAATTCATGATTCATGAATCATGATTCGATTCATGAGTCATGATTCATGATTTGATTCATGATTCATGAATCATGATTCAATTTATGATTCATGAATCATGTTTCAATTCATGATTCAATTATTGATTCAATTCATAATTCAATTCATGATTCATGATTCAATTCATGATTTATGATTCATGATTCAATATATGATTCATGATTCATGATTCAATGCATGATTCATGATTCGATTCATGATTCATATTTGAATTCAAGATTCAATTCATGATTTATTTCATGAATCATGATTCAATTCATGATTCACGATTCAATTCATGATTCATGATTCATGATTCATGATTCAATTTATGATTCATGATTTGATTCATGATTCGATTCATGATTCATGATTTAATTCATGATTCATGATTCAATTCATGATTCATGATTCATGATTCAATTCATGATTCATGATCCAATTCCTGATTTGTATTTCAATATTTCAATTCATGATTCATAATTCAATTCATGATTTGTGATTTATGATTCGATTCATGATTCATGATTTGATTCATGATTCAAGATTCAATTCATGATTCATGATTGAATTCATAATTCATGTTTTAAATCATGATTCAATTCATGATTCATGTTTTAATTCATGATTCATGATTCAATTCATGATTCATGATTAAATTCATGATTTATGATTCGATTCATGATTCAATTGATGATTCATGATTTAATTCATAATTCATGTTTTAAATCATGATTCATGTTTTAATTCATGATTCATGATTCAATTCATGATTCAATTCATGATTCATGATTCAATTCATGATTCATGATTCAATTCATGATTCATGATTCGATTTAAGATTTAATTCATGATTCATGATTCATGATTCAATTCATAATTCATGATTCAATTCATGATTTATGATTCGATTCATGATTCAATTCATGATTTAATTCATGATTCATGATTCAATTCATGATTCATGATTCGATTCATGATTCAATTCATGATTCATGATTCATGATTCAATTCATGATTCATGATTCGATGTATGATTCATGATTTATGATTCAATTCATGATTCATGATTTATTTCATTATTCTTGATTCATGATTCAATTCATGATTCAATTCATGATTTATGATTCTATTCATAATTCATTATTCATGATTCATGATTCGATTCATGATTCATGATTCAATTCGTGATTCATGATTCAATTCATGAATCATGATTCATTTCATGATTTATGATTCTATTCTTGATTCAATTCATGATTCATGATTTATTTCATGATTCAATTCATGATTCATGATTCAATTAGTGATTCATGATTCATGATTCAATTCATGATTCATGATTCAATGCATGATTCATGATTCATGATTCAATGCATGATTCATGATTCATGATTCAATTCATGATTCATGATTCAATTCATGATTCATGATTCAATTCATGATTCATGATTCATTTCATGATTTATTTCATGATTTATGATTAAATTTATGTTTCATGATTAATTCATGATTTCTGATTCATGATTCGATTCATGATTCATGATTCAATTCATGATTTATGATTCAATTCATGATTCATGATTCGATTCATGATTCATGATTCAATTCATGATTCATGATTCAATGCATGATTCATGATTCAATTCATGATTCATGATTCAATTCATGATTCATGATTCAATTCATGATTCATGATTCATTTCATGATTTATGATTAAATTTATGTTTCATGATTCAATTCATGATTTGTGATTCATGATGCAATTCATGATTAATGATTCATAATTAAATTCATGATTCATGATTCGATTCATGATTCATGATTCGATTCATGATTCATGATTCAATTCATGATTCATGATTCGATTCATGATTCATGATTCAATTCATGATTCATGATACAATTCATGATTAATGATTCATTATTCAATTCATGATTCATGAATCATGATTCGATTCATTATTCATGTTTCAATTCATGATTCAATTCTTGATTCAATTCATAATTCAAAGCATGATTCAATTCATAATTCAATTCATGATTCATGATTCAATGCATGATTCATGATTCGATTCATGATTCATGTTTGAATTCATAATTCAATTCATGATTCATGATTCAATTCATGATTCATGATTCATGATTCAATTCATGATGCATGATTCAATTCATGATTCGATTCAATTCATGATTCATGATTCAATTCATGATTCATGATTCAATTCATGATTCATGATTCAATTCATGATTCATGATTCAATGTATGATTCATGATTCAATTTTTAAATCATGATTCATGATTCGATTTATGATTCATGATTCATGATTCAATTCATGATTTATGATTCATGATTCAATTCATAATTTATTATTCATGATTCATGATTCGATTCATGATTCATGATTCATGATTGAATTCATGATTCATGATTGAATTCATGATTCATGATTGAATTCATGATTCAATTTATGATTCAGTTCATGATTCAATTCATGATTCATGATTCAATTAGTGATTCATGATTCATGATTCGTGATTCAATTCATGATTTATGATTCAATGCATGATTCATGATTCATGATTTAATTCATGATTCATGATTCATTTCATGATTCATTTCATGATTTATGATTAAATTTATGATTCATGATTCAATTCATGTTTTGTGATTCATGATTCAATTCATGATTCATGATTCATAATTCAATTCATGATTCATGATTCATGATTCGATTCATGATTCATGATTCGATTCATGATTCATGATTCAATTCATGATTCATGATTCAATTCATGATTCATGATTGGATTCATGATTCATGATTTAATTCATGATTCATGATACAATTCATGATTAATGATTCATTATTCAATTCATGATTCATGAATCATGATTCGATTCATTATTCATGTTTCAATTCATGATTCAATTCTTGATTCAATTCATAATTCAATTCATGATTCAATTCATAATTCAATTCATGATTCAATGCATGATTCATGATTCGATTCATGATTCATGTTTGAATTCATGACTCAATTCATGATTCATTTCATGATTCATAATTCAATTCATGTTTCATGATTAAATTCATGATTAATGATTCATGATTCAATTCATGATTCATGATTCAATTCATGATTCGATTCAATTCATGATTCATGATTCAATTCATGATTCATGATTCAATTCATGATTCATGATTCAATTCATGATTCATGATTCATGATTCAATTCATGATTCATGATTGAATTCATGATTCATGATTCATGATTCAATTTATGATTCATGATTCAATTATTCGATTCATGATTCATTTCATGATTCATTTTATGATTCATGATTCAATACATGATATGTGATTCATGATTCGATTCATGATTCAAGATTCAATTCATGATTCATGATTCAATTCATAATTCATGTTTTAAATCATGATTCAATTTATGATTCATGTTTTAATTCATGATTCATTATTTAATTCATGATTCAATTCATGATTCATGATTCAATTCATGATTCATGATTCTTAATTCATGACTTAATTCATGATTCATGATTTGATTCATGATTCATGATTCAATTCATGATTCAATTCATGATTCATGATTCTTGATTCATGATTCATGATTCGATTCATGATTCATGATTCAATTCATGATTCATGATTCATGATTCAATTAATGATTCATGATTCAAGATTCGATTCATGATTCATGATTCAATTCATGATTCGTTTCATTATTCATGATTCATGATTCATGATTCGATTCATGATTCATGATTCATTAATCATGATTCATGATTCAATTCATGAATCATGATTCGATTCATGATTCATGTTTCAATTCATGATTCGATTTATGGTTCATGATTCAATTCATGATTCATGATTCATGATTCTATTTGTGATTCATGATTCATGATTCATGATTCATGACTCATTTCTTGATTCATGATTCAATTCATGATTCATGATTCAATTCAGGATTCATGATTCAATTCATGATTCAATTTATGATTCAAAATTCATGATTCAATTCATGATTTATGATACATGATTCAATACATGATTCATGATTCATGATTCAATTCACGATTTATGATTCATGATTCAATTCATGATTCATGATTCGATTCATGATTCATGTTTGAATTCATTATTCAATTCTTGATTCAATTCATAATTCAATTCATGATTCATGATTCAATTCATGATTCATGATTACATTCATGATTCATGATTTATTTTATGATTCATGATTCATGATTCAATTCATGATTTGTGATTCATGATTCAATTCATAATTCAATTCATGATTTGTGATTCATGATTCGATTCATGTTTCATGATTCGATTCATGATTCAAGATTCAATTCATGATTTCTGATTCAATTCATGATTCATGTTTTAATTCTTAATTCATGATTCAATTCATGATTCAATTCATGATTCATGATTTAATTCATGATTCATGATTCTTAATTCATGATTCAATTCATGATTCATGATTCGATTCATGATTCAATTCATGATTCATGATTCATCATTCAATTCATGCTTCATGATTCGATTCATGATTCATGATTCAATTCTTGATTCATGATTCATGATTCGATTCATGATTCATGATTCATGATTCGATTCATGATTCATGATTTATGATTCAATTCATGATTCATGATTTATTTCATGATTCAATTCATGGTTCATGAATCTTGATTAAATTCAGGATTTATTTTATGATTCTTGATTCATGATTCAATTCATGATTCAATTCATGATTCATGATTCAATTCATGATTCATGATTCATGATTCAATTCATGATTCATTATTGAATTCATGATTCATGATTCATGATTCAATTTATGATTCATGATTCAATTCATGATTCATGATTCATTTCATGATTCATTTTATTATTCATGATTCAATACATGATTTGTGATTCATGATTCAATTCATGATTCATAATTCAATTCATGAATTGTGATTCATGATTCGATTCATGTTTCATGATTCGATTCATGATTCAAGATTCAATTCATGATTCATGATTCAATTCATAATTCATGTTTTAAATCATGATTCAATTTATGATTCATGTTTTAATTCATGATTCATTATTTAATTCATGATTCAATTCATGATTCATGATTCAATTCATGATTCATGATTCTTAATTCATGACTTAATTCATGATTCATGATTTGATTCATGATTCATGATTCAATTCATGATTCAATTCATGATTCATGATTCATGATTCATGATTCATGATTCTATTTGTGATTCATGATTCATGATTCATGATTCATTTCATGACTCATTTCTTGATTAATGATTCAATTCATGATTCATGATTCAATTCATGATTCATGATTGAATTCATGATTCATGATTCATTTAATGATTCATGATTCATGATTCAATTCACGATTTATGATTCATGATTCAATTCATGATTCATGATTCGATTCATGATTCATGTTTGAATTTATTATTCAATTCTTGATTCAATTCATAATTCAATTCATGATTCATGATTCAATTCATGATTCATGACTCATGATTCAATGCATTAATTCATGATTCATGATTCAATGCATGATTCATGATTCCATTCATGATTCATGATTCATTTTATGATTCATGATTCATGATTCAATTCATGATTTGTGATTCATGATTCAATTCATAATTAAATTCATGATTTGTGATTCATGATTCGATTCATGTTTCATGATTCGATTCATGATTCAAGATTCAATTCATGATTTATGATTCAATTCATGATTCATGTTTTAATTCTTGATTCATGATTCAATTCATGATTCAATTCATGATTCATGATTTAATTCATGATTCATGATTCTTAATTCATGATTCAATTCATGATTCATGATTCGATTCATGATTCAATTCATGATTCATGATTCATCATTCAATTCATGATTCATGATTCGATTCATGATTCATGATTCAATTCTTGATTCATGATTCATGATTCGATTCATGATTCATGATTCATGATTCAATTCATGATTCATGATTTATGATTCAATTCATGATTCATGATTTATTTCATGATTCAATTCATGGTTCATGAATCTTGATTAAATTCAGGATTTATTTTATGATTCTTGATTCATGATTCAATTCATGATTCAATTCATGATTCATGATTCAATTCATGATTCATGATTCATGATTCAATTCATGATTCATTATTGAATTCATGATTCATGATTCATGATTCAATTTATGATTCATGATTCAATTCATGATTCATGATTCTTAATTTATGACTTAATTCATGATTCATGATTTGATTCATGATTCATGATGCAAATTATGATTCAATTCATGATTCATGATTCTTGATTCATGATTCATGATTCGATTCATGATTCATGATTCAATACATGATTCATGATTCATGATTCAATTCATGATTTATGATACATGATTCAATACATGATTCATGATTTATGATTCAATTCATGATTTATGATTCATGATTCAATTCATGATTTATGATTCGATTCATGATTCATGTTTGAATTAATTATTCAATTCTTGATTCAATTTATAATTCAATTCATGATTCATGATTCAATTCATGATTCATGATTCAATGCATTAATTCATGACTCATGATTCAATGCATGATTCATGATTCCATTCATGATTCATGATTCAATTTATGATTCATAATTCATGATTCAATTCATGATTTATGATACATGATTCAATACATGATTCATAATTCATGATTCAATTCATGATTTATGATACATGATTCAATACATGATTCATGATTCACGATTCAATTCATGATTTATGATACATGATTCAATACATGATTCATGATTTATGATTCAATTCATGATTTATGATTCATGATTCAATTCATGATTCATGATTCGATTCATGATTCATGTTTGAATTAATTATTCAATTCTTGATTCAATTTATAATTCAATTCATGATTCATGATTCAATTCATGATTCATGATTCATGATTCAATGCATTAATTCATGATTCATGATTCAATGCATGATTCATGATTCCATTCATGATTCATGATTCATTTTATGATTCATGATTCATGATTCAATTCATGATTTGTGATTCATGATTCAATTCATAATTCAATTCATGATTTGTGATTCATGATTCAATTCATGATTCATGATTTATTTCATGATTCAATTCATGGTTCATGAATCTTGATTAAATTCAGGATTTATTTTATGATTCTTGATTCATGATTCAATTCATGATTCAATTCATGATTCATGATTCAATTCATGATTCATGATTCATGATTCAATTCATGATTCATTATTGAATTCATGATTCATGATTCATGATTCAATTTATGATTCATGATTCAATTCATGATTCATGATTCATTTCATGATTCATTTTATTATTCATGATTCAATACATGATTTGTGATTCATGATTCAATTCATGATTCATAATTCAATTCATGAATTGTGATTCATGATTCGATTCATGTTTCATGATTCGATTCATGATTCAAGATTCAATTCATGATTCATGATTCAATTCATAATTCATGTTTTAAATCATGATTCAATTTATGATTCATGTTTTAATTCATGATTCATTATTTAATTCATGATTCAATTCATGATTCATGATTCATGATTCTTAATTCATGACTTAATTCATGATTCATGATTTGATTCATGATTCATGATTCAATTCATGATTCAATTCATGATTCATGATTCATGATTCATGATTCATGATTCTATTTGTGATTCATGATTCATGATTCATGATTCATTTCATGACTCATTTCTTGATTCATGATTCAATTCATGATTCATGATTCAATTCATGATTCATGATTGAATTCATGATTCATGATTCATTTAATGATTCATGATTCATGATTCAATTCACGATTTATGATTCATGATTCAATTCATGATTCATGATTCGATTCATGATTCATGTTTGAATTTATTATTCAATTCTTGATTCAATTCATAATTCAATTCATGATTCATGATTCAATTCATGATTCATGACTCATGATTCAATGCATTAATTCATGATTCATGATTCAATGCATGATTCATGATTCCATTCATGATTCATGATTCATTTTATGATTCATGATTCATGATTCAATTCATGATTTGTGATTCATGATTCAATTCATAATTAAATTCATGATTTGTGATTCATGATTCGATTCATGTTTCATGATTCGATTCATGATTCAAGATTCAATTCATGATTTATGATTCAATTCATGATTCATGTTTTAATTCTTGATTCATGATTCAATTCATGATTCAATTCATGATTCATGATTTAATTCATGATTCATGATTCTTAATTCATGATTCAATTCATGATTCATGATTCGATTCATGATTCAATTCATGATTCATGATTCATCATTCAATTCATGATTCATGATTCGATTCATGATTCATGATTCAATTCTTGATTCATGATTCATGATTCGATTCATGATTCATGATTCATGATTCAATTCATGATTCATGATTTATGATTCAATTCATGATTCATGATTTATTTCATGATTCAATTCATGGTTCATGAATCTTGATTAAATTCAGGATTTATTTTATGATTCTTGATTCATGATTCAATTCATGATTCAATTCATGATTCATGATTCAATTCATGATTCATTATTGAATTCATGATTCATGATTCATGATTCAATTTATGATTCATGATTCAATTCATGATTCATGATTCTTAATTTATGACTTAATTCATGATTCATGATTTGATTCATGATTCATGATTCAAATTATGATTCAATTCATGATTCATGATTCTTGATTCATGATTCATGATTCGATTCATGATTCATGATTCAATACATGATTCATGATTCATGATTCAATTCATGATTTATGATACATGATTCAATACATGATTCATGATTTATGATTCAATTCATGATTTATGATTCATGATTCAATTCATGATTCATGATTCGATTCATGATTCATGATTCAATGCATTAATTCATGATTCATGATTCAATGCATGATTCATGATTCCATTCATGATTCATGATTCAATTTATGATTCATAATTCATGATTCAATTCATGATTTATGATACATGATTCAATACATGATTCATAATTCATGATTCAATTCATGATTTATGATACATGATTCAATACATGATTCATGATTCACGATTCAATTCATGATTTATGATACATGATTCAATACATGATTCATGATTTATGATTCAATTCATGATTTATGATTCATGATTCAATTCATGATTCATGATTCGATTCATGATTCATGTTTGAATTAATTATTCAATTCTTGATTCAATTTATAATTCAATTCATGATTCATGATTCAATTCATGATTCATGATTCATGATTCAATGCATTAATTCATGATTCATGATTCAATGCATGATTCATGATTCCATTCATGATTCATTATTCATTTTATGATTCATGATTCATGATTCAATTCATGATTTGTGATTCATGATTCAATTCATAATTCAATTCATGATTTGTGATTCATGATTCGATTCATGTTTCATGATTCGATTCATGATGAAAGATTCAATTCATGATTTATGATTCATGATTCGATTCATGTTTCATGATTCGATTCATGATGAAAGATTCAATTCATGATTTATGATTCAATTCATGATTCATGTTTTAATTCTTGATTCATGATTCAATTCATGATTCAATTCATGATTCATGATTTAATTCATGATTCATGATTCTTAATTCATGATTCAATTCATGATTTATGATTCGATTTATGATTCGATTCATGATTCAATTCATGATTCATGATTCATCATTCAATTCATGATTCATGATTCGATTCATGATTCATGATTCAATTCTTGATTCATGATTCATGATTCGATTCATGATTCATGATTCATCATTCAATTCATGATTCATGATTTATGATTCAATTCATGATTCAAGATTCGATTCATGATTCATGATTTAATTCATGATTCATGATTAAATTCTTGATTCATGATTCATGATTTATTTAATGATTCATGATTCAAGATTCAAATCATGATTCATGATTCAATTCATGATTCGTTTCATTATTCATGATTCATGATTCGATTCATGATTCATGATTCATTAATCATGATTCATAATTCAATTCATGAATCATGATTCGATTCATGATTCATGTTTCAATTAATGATTCGATTTATGGGTCATGATTCAATTCATTATTCATGATTCATGATTCTATTTGTGATTCATGATTCATGATTCATTTCATGACTCATTTCTTGATTCATGATTCAATTCATGATTCATGATTCAATTCATGATTCATGATTCAATTCATGATTCATGATTCAATTCATGATTCATTATTCATGATTCATGATTCGATTCATGATTCATGATTCAATTCGTGATTCATAATTCAATTCATGATTCATGATTCATGATTCAATTCATGATTCAGATCATGATTCATTTTATGATTCATAATTCATGATTCAATTCTTGATTCATGATTCATTTCATGATTCATTTCATGATTTATGATTCAATTCATGATTCATGATTCATGATTTATGATTCCATTCATGATTCATGATTCATTTTATGATTCATGATTTATTTCATGATTCTTGATTCATGATTCAATTCATGATTCAATTCATGATTCATGATTCATAATTCAATTCATGATTTGTGATTCATGATTCGATTCATGATTCTTGATTCGAATCATGATTCATGATTCAATTCATGATTCATGATTCGATTCATGATTCGATTCAGGATTCATGATTCATGAATCAATTCATGATTCATGATTTAATTCATGATTAATGATTCATGATTCATGATCCTCCCACGCGCGTATCCAAGACTTCGCCTGCGCTGCCCCCCTCCACTGGAACAAGCTCCCTCCCTCCATCTAAACTTCCCCTAATCTGTCAAGTTTTAAACGGGCTTTAAAAACCCACCTTTTTCTTAAAGCCTTTCAGTCTCCCACTTAACTCCCTACCTTTTCTGCTGCCTCTCCTCCTTTTTTCCCCTTCCCCGCCCCTGTCCCCCTATTCTCCCTCTCTCCCCTGCGTCTCTTTGTCTGTCCACCCCTTCCCTTAGATTGTACGCTCCTCTGAGCAGGGCCACCTCTCCTCCTGTTTCCACCACTTCTAACTCTGCTCTCCAGCTACTTTGCCCTCCTCCTCAACGACCCTCATCCCCCCGTCCCCTCTGGGGGTCTGATGTCTTCCGCCCCCTCCTTCTTGGGCTCCGTTGTTTGCCAATCCTCCCTCCCCCTTTCCCCACCCTCTCTAGCTGTGCATTGAGCTTACTGAGTTACTGTGCTTACTGTTTACTGTACTGTGCTGTCTCACCTTGTTTTGTAATTCATTTTGTCCCTGTACGGCGCCACGGACACCTTGTGGCGCCCTATAAATAAAAATTAATAATAATAATAATAAAATTCATGATTCAATTCATGATTCATGATTCAATTAATGATTCATGATTCATTTCATGATTCATTTCATGATTTATGATTCAATTCATGATTCATGATTTATGATTCCATTCATGATTCATGATTCATTTTATGATTCATGATTCATGATTCAATTCATGATTGTAATTCATGATTCGATTCATTATTCATGATTCATAATTCAATTCATGAATTGTGATTCACAATTCGATTCATGATTCATGATTCGATTCATGATTCTTAAATCGAATCATGATTCATGATTTGATTCATAATTCATAATTCTATTCATAATTCATGATTCATGATTCGATTCATGATTCAAGATTCAATTCATGATTCATGATTCATGATTCAATTCATGATTCATGATTCATTTCATGATTCATGATTCAATTCATGATTCAATTCATGATTCAATTTATGATTCATAATTCATGATTCAATTCATGATTTATGATTCATGATTCATTTCATGATTTATGATTCATGATTCATTTCATGATTCATGATTCATGATTCGTTTCATGATTTATGATTCGATTCATGATTCATGTATCGATTCATGATTTGTGATTCAATTCATGATTAATGATTCATTTCATGATTCATAATTCATGATTCAATTCATGATTCATGATTTAATTCATGATTCATGATTCATGATTCATGATTCAATTCATGATTCATGATTCATGATTCATGATTCAATTCATGATTCATGATTCATGATTCGATTCATGATTCATGTTTGAATTCATGATTCAAATTATGATTCATTTCATGATTCATGTTTGAATTCATGATTCAATTCATGATTCATTTCATGATTCATGATTCAATTCATGACTCATGATTCAATTCATAATTCATGATTCATGATTCAATTCATGATTCATAATTCAATTCATGATTCATGATTCATGATTCAATTCATGATTCAATTCATGATTCATGATTCGATTCATGATTCATGATTCATGATTCAATTCATGATTCATGATTCATGATTCAATTCATGATTCGATTCATGATTCTTGATTCATGATTCGATATATGATTCATGATTAAATTCATGATTCATAATTTATGATTCAATTCATGATTCATGATTCTTGATTCAATTCATGATTCGATTCATGATTCATGATTCAATTCATGATTCATGATTTGATTCATGATTCATGATTCAATTTTTAATTCATGATTCGATTCATGATTCATGATTAAATTTATGATTCATGATTTATGATTCAATTCATGATTCATGATTTATTTCATGATTCAATTTCTGGTTCATGAATCTTGATTCAATTCATGATTTATTTCATGATTCATGATTTGATTCATAATTCATGATTCATGATTCAATTCATGATTCAATTCATTATTTATTTCATGATTCATGATTCGATTCATGATTCATGATTCGATTTATAATTCATGATTGAATTCATGATGCATGATTCAATTCGTGATTCATGATTCAATTCATGATTCATGATTCATTTCATGATTCATTTCATGATTCATGATTCCTGATTCAATTCATGATTCATGATTCAATTCATGATTCATGATTCATTTCATGATTCATGATTCATTTCATGATTCATGATTCAATTCATGATTCAATTCATGATTCATGATTCAATTCATGATTCAATTCATGATTCAATTTATGATTCATGATTCATGATTCAATTCATGATTCATGATTCATGATTCGATTCATGATTCATGATTCAATTCATGAGTCATGATTCATGATTCGATTTATGAATTATGAATCAATTCATGATTTAATTCATGATTCATGATTCATTTCATGATTCAGTTCATGATTCGATTCATAATTCATGATTCATGATTCAATTCATGATTCAATTCATTATTTATTTCATGATTCAGAGTTCGATTCATGATTCATGATTCGATTCATGATTCTTGATTCGAAACATGATTCATGATTCGATTCATAATTCATGATTCATGATTCGATTCATGATTCATGATTCAATTCATAATTCATGTTTTAAATCATGATTCAATTCATGATTCATGTTTTAATTCATGATTCCTGATTCAATTCATGATTCATGATTCAATTCATGATTCATGATTCTTAATTCAATTCATGATTTATTTCATGATTCTTGATTTATGATTCAATTCATGATTCAATTCATGATTCATGATTCAATTCATGATTCATTATTCATGATTCATGATTTGATTCATGATTCATGATTCATGATTCAATTCGTGATTCATGATTCAATTCATGATTCATGATTCATTTCATAATTTATGATTCAATTCATGATTTAATTTATGATTCATGATTCAATTCATGATGCATGATTCAATTCGTGATTCATGATTTAATTTATGATTCATGACTCATGATTCAATTCATAATTCATGATTCATGATTCAATTCATGATTCATAATTCAATTCATGATTCATGATTCATGATTCAATTCATGATTCAATTCATGATTCATGATTCGATTCATGATTCATGATTCATGATTCAATTCATGATTCATGATTCATGATTCAATTCATGATTCGATTCATGATTCTTGATTCATGATTCGATATATGATTCATGATTAAATTCATGATTCATAATTTATGATTCAATTCATGATTCATGATTCTTGATTCAATTCATGATTCGATTCATGATTCATGATTCAATTCATGATTCATGATTTGATTCATGATTCATGATTCAATTTTTAATTCATGATTCGATTCATGATTCATGATTAAATTTATGATTCATGATTTATGATTCAATTCATGATTCATGATTTATTTCATGATTCAATTTCTGGTTCATGAATCTTGATTCAATTCATGATTTATTTCATGATTCATGATTTGATTCATAATTCATGATTCATGATTCAATTCATGATTCAATTCATTATTTATTTCATGATTCATGATTCGATTCATGATTCATGATTCGATTTATAATTCATGATTGAATTCATGATGCATGATTCAATTCGTGATTCATGATTCAATTCATGATTCATGATTCATTTCATGATTCATTTCATGATTCATGATTCCTGATTCAATTCATGATTCATGATTCAATTCATGATTCATGATTCATTTCATGATTCATGATTCATTTCATGATTCATGATTCAATTCATGATTCAATTCATGATTCATGATTCAATTCATGATTCAATTCATGATTCAATTTATGATTCATGATTCATGATTCAATTCATGATTCATGATTCATGATTCGATTCATGATTCATGATTCAATTCATGAGTCATGATTCATGATTCGATTTATGAATTATGAATCAATTCATGATTTAATTCATGATTCATGATTCATTTCATGATTCAGTTCATGATTCATGATTCAATTCAAGATTCATGATTCAATTCATGATTCATGATTCAATTCATGATTCTTGATTCATTTCATGATTCATGTTTCATGATTCAATTCATGATTCATGATTCATGATTCAATTCATGATTCATGATTCATGATTCGATTCATGATTCATGATTCGATTCATGATTCATGATTCAATTCATGATTCATGATTCATGATTCAATTCATGATTCGATTCATGATTCATGATTCGATATATGATTCATGATTAAATTCATGATTCATAATTTATGATTCAATTCATGATTCATGATTCAATTTATGATTCGATTCATGATTCATGATTCAATTCATGATTCATGATTTGATTCATGATTCATGATTCAATTTTTAATTCATGATTCGATTCATGATTCATGATTAAATTTATGATTCATGATTTATGATTCAATTCATGATTCATGATTTATTTCATGATTCAATTCATGGTTCATGAATCTTGATTCAATTCATGATTTATTTCATGATTCATGATTCGATTCATAATTCATGATTCATGATTCAATTCATGATTCAATTCATTATTTATTTCATGATTCAGAGTTCGATTCATGATTCATGATTTATGATTCAATTCATGATTCAATTCATGATTTATGATTCAATTCATGATTCATGATTCATTTCATGATTCATTTCATGATTCATGATTCGATTTATGATTCATGATTCAATTCATGATGCATGATTCAATTCGTGATTCATGATTCAATTCATGATTCATGATTCATTTCATGATTCATTTCATGATTCATGATTCCTGATTCAATTCATGATTGATGATTCAATTCATGATTCATGATTCATTTCATGATTCATGATTCAAATCATGATTCGATTCATGATTTATGATTCAATTCATGATTCATGATTCGATTCATGATTCATGATTCAATTCATGATTCATGATTCATGATTCGAATTATGATTCATGATTAAATTCATGATTCATGATTTATGATTCAATTCATGATTCATGATTTATTTCATGATTCAATTCATGGTTCATGAATCTTGATTCAATTCATGATTTATTTCATGATTCATGATTTGATTCATGATTCATGATTCAATTCATGATTCAATTCATGATTTATTTCATGATTCATGATTCGATTCATGATTCATGATTCAATTCTTGATTTATGATTCATGATTCATGATTTAATTCATGATTCATGATTCAATTCATGATTCATGATTCGATTCATGATTCATGATTCAATTCTTGAATCATGATTCATGATTCGAATTATGATTCATGATTAAATTCATGATTCATGATTTAGGATTCAATTCATGGTTCATGAATCTTTATTCAATTCATGATTAATGATTCAATTCATGGTTCATGAATCTTTATTCAATTCATGATTCAATTCATGATTCAATTCATGATTTATTTCATAATTCATGATTCGATTCATGATTCATTATTCATGATTCAATTCATGATTTATGATTTAATTCATGATTCATGATTCATGATTCGATTTATAATTTATGATTCAATTCATGATGCATGATTCAATTCGTGATTCATGATTCAATTCATGATTCATGATTCATTTCATGATTCATTTCATGATTCATGATTCCTGATTCAATTCATAATTCATGATTCAATACATGATTCCTTAATTCATTTCATGATTCATGATTCAATTCATGATTCAATTCATGATTCAATTTATGATTCATAATTTATGATTCAATTCATGATTCAATTTATGATTCATAATTTATGATTCAATTCATGATTCAATTTATGATTCATGATTCATGATTCGATTCATGATTCATGATTCAATTCATGATTCATGATTCAATTCATGATTCATGATTCAATTCATAATTCGTGATTCATGATTCATGATTCAATTCATGATTCATGATTCGATTCATGATTCATGATTCATGATTCAATTCATGATTCATGATTCGATTTATGATTCATGATTCAATTCATGATTCAATTCATGATTCATGATTCATTTCATGATTCATTTCATGATTCATGATTCAATTCAAGATTCATGATTCAATTCATGATTCATTTCATGATTCATGATTAATGATTCAATTCATGATTCATGATTCAATTCATGATTCATGATTCGATTCATGATTCATCATTCATCATTCAATTCATCATTCATCATTCAATTCATGATTAAATTTATGATTCATGATTTATGATTCAATTCATGATTCATGATTTATTTCATGATTCAATTCATGGTTCATGAATCTTGATTCAATTCATGATTTATTTCATGATTCATGATTCGATTCATAATTCATGATTCATGGTTCAATTCATGATTCAATTCATTATTTATTTCATGATTCATGATTCGATTCATGATTCATGATTAATGATTCAATTTATGATTCATGATTCAATTCATGATGCATGATTCAATTCGTGATTCATGATTCAATTCATGATTCATGATTCATTTCATGATTCATGATTCCTGATTCAATTCATGATTCATGATTCAATTCATGATTCATGATTCATTTCATGATTCATGATTCAATACATGATTCGATTCATGATTTATGATTCAATTCATGATTCATTATTCGATTCATGATTCATGATTCAATTCATGATTCATGATTCATGATTCGAATTATGATTCATGATTAAATTCATGATTCATGATTTATGATTCAATTCATGATTCATGATTTATTTCATGATTCAATTCATGGTTCATGAATCTTGATTCAATTCATGATTTATTTCATGATTCATGATTCGATTCATGATTCATGATTCATGATTCAATTCATGATTCAATTCATGATTTATTTCATGATTCATGATTCGATTCATGATTCATGATTCAGTTCTTGATTTATGATTCATGATTCATGATTTAATTCATGATTCATGATTCAATTCATGATTCATGATTCGATTCATGATTCATGATTCAATTCATGATTCATGATTCAATTCATGATTCATGATTCAATTCTTGAATCATGATTCATGATTCAAATTATGATTCATGATTAAATTCATGATTTATGATTCATGATTCAATTCATGGTTCATGAATCTTTTTTCAATTCATGATTTATTTCATGATTCATGATTCGATTCATGATTCATGATTCATGATTCAATTCATGATTCAATTCATGATTTATTTCATAATTCATGATTCGATTCATGATTCATTATTCATGATTCAATTCATGATTTATGATTTAATTCATGATTCATGATTCATGATTTATTTCCTGATTCATGATTCATGATTCATGATTCGATTTATAATTCATGATTCAATTCATGATGCATGATTCAATTCGTGATTCATGATTCAATTCATGATACATGATTCATTTCATGATTCATTTCATGATTCATGATTCCTGATTCAATTCATGATTCATGATTCAATACATGATTCATTAATTCATTTCATGATTCATGATTCAATTCATGATTCAATTCATGATTCAATTTATGATTCATAATTCATGATTCAATTCATGATTCAATTTATGATTCATGATTCATGATTCAATTCATGATTCATGATTCGATTCATGATTCATGATTCAATTCATGATTCATGATTCAATTCATAATTCGTGATTCATGATTCATGATTCAATTCATGATTCATGATTCGATTCATGATTCATGATTCATGATTCAATTCATGATTCTTGATTCGATTTATGATTCATGATTCAATTCATGATTCAATTCATGATTCATGATTCATTTCAGGATTCATTTCATGATTCATGATTCAATTCAAGATTCATGATTCAATTCATGATTCATTTCATGATTCATGATTAATGATTCAATTCATGATTCAATTCATGATTCAACTTATGATTTATATTTCATGATTCAATTCATGATTCAATTCATGATTCATGATTCATGATTCAATTCATGATTCATGATTCAATTCATGATTCATGATTCGATTCATGATTCATGATTCATCATTCAATTCATGATTCATGATTCAATTCATGATTCAATTTATGATTCATGATTCCTGATTCAATTCATGATTCATGGTTCAAATTATGATTCATGATTCAATTCATGATTCAATTCATGATTCAATTTATGATTCATGATTCAATTCAAGATTCATGATTCATGATTCAATTCATGAATCATGATTCATGATTCAATTCATGATTTATGATTCAATTCATGAATCATGATTCGATTCATGATTTATGTTTCAATTCATGATTCAATTCTTGATTCAATTCATAATTCAATTCATGATTCATTATTCAATGCATGATTCAATTCTTGATTCAATTCATAATTCAATTTATGATTCATGATTCGATTCATGATTCATGTTTGAATTCATGATTCAATTCATGATTCATTTCATGATTCATGATTCAATTCATGATACATGATTGAATTCATGATTCATGATTCATTTCATGATTCGATTCATGATTCATGAGTCAATTCATAAATTCATGATTCAATTCATGATTCATGATTCAATTCTTGATTCATGATTCATGATTTGAATTATGATTCATGATTTGAATTATGACTCATGATTAAATTCATGATTCATGATTTATGATTCAATTCATGATTCATGATTTATTTCATGATTTAATTCATGGTTCATGAATCTTGATTCAATTCATAATTTATTTCATGATTCATGATTCGATTCATGATTCAATTCATGATTTATGATTCAATTCATGATTCATGATTCATGATTTAATTCATGATTCATGATTCATGATTCATGATTCGATTTATAATTCATGATTCAATTGATGATACATGATTCAATTTGTGATTCATGATTTAATTCATGATTCATTTCATGATTCATTTCATGATTCATGATTCATGATTCAATTCATGATTCATGAGTCAATTCATGATTCATGATTCATTTCATGATTCATGATTTAATTCATGATTCAATTCATGATTCAATTTATGATTCATAATTCATGATTCAATTCATGATTCAATTCATGATTCATGATTCATGAATCAATTCTTGATTTATGATTCATGATTCATGATTTAATTCATGATTCATGATTCAATTCATGATTCATGATTCGATTCATGATTCATGATTCAATTCTTGATTCATGATTCATGATTCGAATTATGATTCATGATTAAATTCATGATTCATGATTTAGGATTCAATTCATGGTTCATGAATCTTTATTCAATTCATGATTAATGATTCAATTCATGGTTCATGAATCTTTATTCAATTCATGATTCAATTCATGATTCAATTCATGATTTATTTCATAATTCATGATTCGATTCATGATTCATTATTCATGATTCAATTCATGATTTATGATTTAATTCATGATTCATGATTCGATTTATAATTTATGATTCAATTCATGATGCATGATTCAATTCGTGATTCATGATTCAATTCATGATTCATGATTCATTTCATGATTCATTTCATGATTCATGATTCCTGATTCAATTCATAATTCATGATTCAATACATGATTCATTAATTCATTTCATGATTCATGATTCAATTCATGATTCAATTCATGATTCAATTTATGATTCATAATTTATGATTCAATTCATGATTCAATTTATGATTCATAATTTATGATTCAATTCATGATTCAATTTATGATTCATGATTCATGATTTAATTCATGATTCATGATTCGATTCATGATTCATGATTCAATTCATGATTCATGATTCAATTCATAATTCGTGATTTATGATTCATGATTCAATTCATGATTCATGATTCGATTCATGATTCATGATTCATGATTCAATTCATGATTCATGATTCGATTTATGATTCATGATTCAATTCATGATTCAATTCATGATTCATGATTCATTTCATGATTCATTTCATGATTCATGATTCAATTCAAGATTCATGATTTAATTCATGATTCATTTCATGATTCATGATTAATGATTCAATTCATGATTCATGATTCAATTCATGATTCATGATTCGATTCATGATTCATCATTCATCATTCAATTCATCATTCATCATTCAATTCATGATTAAATTTATGATTCATGATTTATGATTCAATTCATGATTCATGATTTATTTCATGATTCAATTCATGGTTCATGAATCTTGATTCAATTCATGATTTATTTCATGATTCATGATTCGATTCATAATTCATGATTCATGGTTCAATTCATGATTCAATTCATTATTTATTTCATGATTCATGATTCGATTCATGATTCATGATTAATGATTCAATTTATGATTCATGATTCAATTCATGATGCATGATTCAATTCGTGATTCATGATTCAATTCATGATTTATGATTCATTTCATGATTCATGATTCCTGATTCAATTCATGATTCATGATTCAATTCATGATTCATGATTCATTTCATGATTCATGATTCAATACATGATTCGATTCATGATTTATGATTCAAATCATGATTCATTATTCGATTCATGATTCATGATTCAATTCATGATTCATGATTCATGATTCGAATTATGATTCATGATTAAATTCATGATTCATGATTTATGATTCAATTCATGATTCATGATTTATTTCATGATTCAATTCATGGTTCATGAATCTTGATTCAATTCATGATTTATTTCATGATTCATGATTCGATTCATGATTCATGATTAAATTCATGATTCAATTCATGATTTATTTCATGATTCATGATTCGATTCATGATTCATGATTCAGTTCTTGATTTATGATTCATGATTCATGATTTAATTCATGATTCATGATTCAATTCATGATTCATGATTCGATTCATGATTCATGATTCAATTCATGATTCATGATTCAATTCATGATTCATGATTCAATTCTTGAATCATGATTCATGATTCAAATTATGATTCATGATTAAATTCATGATTCATGATTCATGATTCAATTCATGGTTCATGAATCTTTTTTCAATTCATGATTTATTTCATGATTCATGATTCGATTCATGATTCATGATTCATGATTCAATTCATGATTCAATTCATGATTTATTTCATAATTCATGATTCGATTCATGATAAATTATTCATGATTCAATTCATGATTTATGATTTAATTCATGATTCATGATTTATTTCCTGATTCATGATTCATGATTCATGATTCGATTTATAATTCATGATTCAATTCATGATGCATGATTCAATTCGTGATTCATGATTCAATTCATGATTCATGATTCATTTCATGATTCATTTCATGATTCATGATTCCTGATTCAATTCATGATTCATGATTCAATACATGTTTCATTAATTCATTTCATGATTCATGATTCAATTCATGATTCAATTCATGATTCAATTTATGATTCATAATTCATGATTCAATTCATGATTCAATTTATGATTCATGATTCATGATTCAATTCATGATTCATGATTCGATTCATGATTCATGATTCAATTCATGATTCATGATTCAATTCATAATTCGTGATTCATGATTCATGATTCAATTCATGATTCATGATTCGATTCATGATTCATGATTCATGATTCAATTCATGATTCTTGATTCGATTTATGATTCATGATTCAATTCATGATTCAATTCATGATTCATGATTCATTTCAGGATTCATTTCATGATTCATGATTCAATTCAAGATTCATGATTCAATTCATGATTCATTTCATGATTCATGATTAATGATTCAATTCATGATTCAATTCATGATTCAACTTATGATTTATATTTCATGATTCAATTCATGATTCAATTCATGATTCATGATTCATGATTCAATTCATGATTCATGATTCAATTCATGATTCATGATTCGATTCATGATTCATGATTCATCATTCAATTCATGATTCATGATTCAATTCATGATTCAATTTATGATTCATGATTCCTGATTCAATTCATGATTCATGGTTCAAATTATGATTCATGATTCAATTCATGATTCAATTCATGATTCAATTTATGATTCATGATTCAATTCAAGATTCATGATTCATGATTCAATTCATGATTCATGATTCATGATTCAATTCATGATTTATGATTCAATTCATGAATCATGATTCGATTCATGATTTAAGTTTCAATTCATGATTCAATTCTTGATTCAATTCATAATTCAATTCATGATTCATTATTCAATGCATGATTCAATTCTTGATTCAATTCATAATTCAATTCATGATTCATGATTCGATTCATGATTCATGTTTGAATTCATGATTCAATTCATGATTCATTTCATGATTCATGATTCAATTCATGATACATGATTGAATTCATGATTCATGATTCATTTCATGATTCGATTCATGATTCATGAGTCAATTCATAAATTCATGATTCAATTCATGATTCATGATTCAATTCTTGATTCATGATTCATGATTTGAATTATGATTCATGATTTGAATTATGACTCATGATTAAATTCATGATTCATGATTTATGATTCAATTCATGATTCATGATTTATTTCATGATTTAATTCATGGTTCATGAATCTTGATTCAATTCATAATTTATTTCATGATTCATGATTCGATTCATGATTCAATTCATGATTTATGATTCAATTCATGATTCATGATTCATGATTTAATTCATGATTCATGATTCATGATTCATGATTCGATTTATAATTCATGATTCAATTGATGATACATGATTCAATTTGTGATTCATGATTTAATTCATGATTCATTTCATGATTCATTTCATGATTCATGATTCATGATTCAATTCATGATTCATGAGTCAATTCATGATTCATGATTCATTTCATGATTCATGATTTAATTCATGATTCAATTCATGATTCAATTTATGATTCATAATTCATGATTCAATTCATGATTCAATTCATGATTCATGATTCATGATTCAATTCATGATTCATGATTCGATTCATGATTCATGATTCATGATTCGATATATGATTCATGATTAAATTCATGATTCATAATTTATGATTCAATTCATGATTCGATTCATGATTCATGATTTAATTCATGATTCATGATTTGATTCATGATTCATGATTCAATTTTTAATTCATGATTCGATTCATGATTCATGATTCAAAATTCAATTCATGATTCAATTCAGGATTTATGATTCAATTCATGATTCATGATTCATTTCATGATTCATTTCATGATTCATGATTCGATTTATGATTCATGATTCAATTCATGATGCATGATTCAATTCGTGATTCATGATTCAATTCATGATTCATTTCATGATTCATTTCATGATTCATGATTCCTGATTCAATTCATGATTCATGATTTATTTCATGATTCAATTCATGGTTCATGATTCGATTTATGATTCATGATTCAATTCATGATGCATGATTCAATTCGTGATTCATGATTCAATTCATGATTCATTTCATGATTCATTTCATGATTCATGATTTATGATTCAATTCATGATTCATGATTCGATTCATGATTCATGATTCAATTCATGATTCATGATTTATTTCATGATTCAATTCATGGTTCATGAATCTTGATTCAATTCATGATTTATTTCATGATTCATGATTCGATTCATGATTCATGATTCATGATTCAATTCATGATTTATTTCATGATTCATGATTCGATTCATGATTCATGATTCAATTCTTGATTTATGATTCATGATTCATGATTTAATTCATGATTAATGATTTAATTCATGATTCATGATACGATTCATGATTCATGATTCAATTCATGATTCATGATTCAATTCTTGAATCATGATTCATGATTCGAATTATGATTCATGATTAAATTCATGATTCATGATTTAATTCATGATTAATGATTTAATTCATGATTCATGATACGATTCATGATTCATGATTCAATTCATGATTCATGATTCAATTCTTGAATCATGATTCATGATTCGAATTATGATTCATGATTAAATTCATGATTCATGATTTATGATTCAATTCATGGTTCATTAATCTTTATTCAATTCATGATTTATTTCATGATTCATGATTCGATTCATGATTCATGATTCAATTCAGGTTTTAATTCATGATTTATTTCATAATTCATGATTCGATTCATGATTCATGATTCATGATTCAATTCATGATTCAATTCATGATTTATGATTCAATTCATGATTCATGATTTAATTCATGATTCATGATTCATGATTCATGATTCGATTTCTAATTCATGATTCAATTCATGATGCATGATTTAATTCGTGTTTCATGATTCAATTCATGATTCATGATTCATTTCATGATTCATTTCATGATTCATGATTCCTGATTCAATTCATGATTCAATACATGATTCATGATTCATTTCATGATTCATGACTCAATTCATGATTCAATTCATGATTCAATGTATGATTCATAATTCATGATTCAATTCATGATTTAATTTATGATTCATGATTCATGATTCAATTCATGATTCATGATTCATGATTCGATTCATGATTCATGATTCAATTCATGATTCATGATTCAATTCATGATTCGTGATTCATGATTCATGATTCAATTCATGATTCATGATTCAATTCATGATTCATGATTCAATGCATGATTCAATTCTTGATTCAATTCATAATTCAATTCATGATTCATGATTCGATTCATGATTCATGTTTGAATTCATGATTCAATTCATGATTACTTTCATGATTCATGATTCAATTCATGATTCATGATTCAATTCTTGATTTATGATTCATGATTCATGATTCAATTCATGATACATCATTCAGTTCATGATTCATGATTAATTTCATGATTCATGATTCAATTCATGATTCGATTCATGATTCATGAGTCAATTCATAAATTCATGATTCGATTCATGATTCATGATTCAATTCTTGATTCATGATTCATGATTTGAATTATGATTCATGATTAAATTCATGATTCATGATTTATGATTCAATTCATGATTCATGATTTATTTCATGATTGAATTCATGGTTCATGAATCTTGATTCAATTCATGATTTATTTCATGATTCATGATTCAATTCATGATTCATGATTCAATTCATGATTCAATTCATGATTTATGATTCAATTCATGATTCATGATTCATGATTTAATTCATGATTCATGATTCATGATTCATGATTCGATTTATAATTAATGATTCAATTCATGATGCATGATTCAATTTGTGATTCATGATTTAATTCATGATACATTTCATGATTCATTTCATGATTCATGATTCATGATTCAATTCATGATTCATGAGTCAATTCATGATTCATGATTCATTTCATGATTCATGATTTAATTCATGATTCAATTCATGATTCAATTTATGATTCAAAATTCATGATTCAATTCATGATTCAATTCATGATTCATGATTCAATTCATGATTCATGATTCAATTCCTGATTCATGATTCAATTCATGATTCATGATTCAATGCATGATTCAATTCTTGATTCAATTCATAATTCAATTCATGGTTCATGATTCAATTCATGATTCATGATTCAATTCTTGATTTATGATTCATGATTCATGATTCAATTCATGATTCAATTCATGATTCATGATTCAATTCACGATTCATGATTCATGATTCAATTCATGATTCATGATTCAATTCATGATTCATGATTCATTTCATGATTCATTTCATGATTCATGATTTAATTTATGATTCATGATTAATGATTCAATTCATGATTCATGATTCAATTCATGATTCATGATTCATTTCATGATTCATGATTCATTTTATGATTCATGATTCATTTCATGATTCATTTCATGATTCATGATTTAATTTATGATTCATGATTAATGATTCAATTCATGATTAATGATTCAATTCATGATTCATGAATCATTTTATGATTCATGATTCATGATTCAATTCATGATTCATGATTCAATTCATGATTCGATTTATGATTTATGATTCAATTCATGATTCATGACTCATGATTCAATTCATGATTCATGATTCAATTCATGATTTATGATTCATGATTCAATTCATGAATCATTATTCATGATTCATGATTCAATTTATGATTCATGATTCATAATTCAATTCATGATTCATGATTCAATTCATGATTCATGATTCAATTCATGATTCATGATTCATGATTCAATTCATGATTCATGATTCAATTCATGATTCATGATTCATGATTCAATTCATGATTCATGATTCATGATTCGATTCATGATTCATGATTCATGATTCGATTCATGATTCATGATTCAATTCATGATTCATGATTCATGATTCAATTCATGATTCGATTCATGATTCATGATTCAATTCATGATTCATGATTCGATATATGATTCATGATTAAATTCATGATTCATAAATTATGATTCAATTCATGATTCATGATTCATGATTCAATTTATGATTCATGACTCATGATTCATGATTCAATTCATGAATCATGATTCGATTCATGATTCATGATTCAATTCTTGATTCAATTCATGATTCGATTCATGATTCATGATTCAATTCATGATTCATTATTCAATTCATGATTCATGATTAATGATTCGATTTATGATTCATGATTCAATTCATGATGCATGATTAAATTCGTGATTCATGATTCAATTCATGATTCATGATTCATTTCATGATTCATTTCATGATTCATGATTCCTGATTCAATTCATGATTCCTGATTCAATTCATGATTCATGATTCATTTCATGATTCATGATTCAATTCATGATTCGATTCATGATTCATGATTCATGATTCAATTCATGATTCATGATTCGATTCATGATTCATGATTCAATTCTTGATTCATGATTCGAATTATGATTCATGATAAAATTCATGATTCATGATTTATGATTCAATTCATGATTCATGATTTAATTCATGATTCAATATTCATGATTCATGATTCGATTTATAATTCATGGATCAATTCCTGATGCATGATTCAATTCGTGATTCATGATTCAATTCGTGATTCATGATTCATTTCATGATACATGATTCAATTCATGATTCAATTCATGATTCAATTTATGATTCATAATTCATGATTCAATTCATGATTCAATTCATGATTGATGATTGATGATTCAATTCATGATTCATGATTCATGATTCGATTCATGATTCATGATTCAATTCATGATTCATGATTCAATTCATGATTCATGATTCATGATTCAATTCATGATTCATGATTCGATTCATGATTCATAATTCATGATTCAATTCATGATTCATGATTCATGATTCGATTTATGATTCATGATTCATGATTCATAATTCATGATTCAATTCATGATTAATGATTCAATTCATGATTCATGATTCAATTCATGATTCATGATTCATTTCATGATTCATTCCATGATTCATGATTCAATTCAAGATTCATGATTCAATTCATGATTCATTTCATGATTCAATTCATGATTCAATTCATGATTCATGATTCATGATTTAATTCATGATTCATGATTCATGATTCAATTCATGATTCGATTCATGATTAATGATTCAATTCATGATTCAATTCATGATTCATGATTCATGATTCAATTCATAATTCAATTCATGATTAAATATGACCGGGTTAGGGTTAGGGTTTGGGTTAGGGTAAGGGTTGGGGTTAGGGTTAGGGTTAGGGGTTAGGGGTTAGGGTTTGGGTTAAGGGGTTAGTGTTAGGGTTAGGTTTAGGGGGTTAGGGTTAGGGTTAGGGGTTAGGGTTAGGGTTAGGGTTAGGGGTTAGGGTTAGGGTTAGGCTTCATGATTCATTATTCATGATTCAATTCATGATTTATGATTTAATTCATGATTCATGATTCATGATTTATTTCCTGATTCATGATTCATGATTCGATTTATAATTCATGATTCAATTCATGATGCATGATTCAATTCGTGATTCATGATTCAATTCATGATTCATGATTCATTTCATGATTCATTTCATGATTCATGATTCCTGATTCAATTCATGATTCATGATTCAATACATGATTCATTAATTCATTTCATGATTCATGATTCAATTCATGATTCAATTCATGATTCAATTTATGATTCATAATTCATGATTCAATTCATGATTCAATTTATGATTCATGATTCATGATTCAATTCATGATTCATGATTCGATTCATGATTCATGATTCAATTCATGATTCATGATTCAATTCATAATTCGTGATTCATGATTCATGATTCAATTCATGATTCATGATTCGATTCATGATTCATGATTCATGATTCAATTCATGATTCTTGATTCGATTTATGATTCATGATTCAATTCATGATTCAATTCATGATTCATGATTCATTTCAGGATTCATTTCATGATTCATGATTCAATTCAAGATTCATGATTCAATTCATGATTCATTTCATGATTCATGATTAATGATTCAATTCATGATTCAATTCATGATTCAACTTATGATTTATATTTCATGATTCAATTCATGATTCAATTCATGATTCATGATTCATGATTCAATTCATGATTCATGATTCAATTCATGATTCATGATTCGATTCATGATTCATGATTCATCATTCAATTCATGATTCATGATTCAATTCATGATTCAATTTATGATTCATGATTCCTGATTCAATTCATGATTCATGGTTCAAATTATGATTCATGATTCAATTCATGATTCAATTCATGATTCAATTTATGATTCATGATTCAATTCAAGATTCATGATTCATGATTCAATTCATGATTCATGATTCATGATTCAATTCATGATTTATGATTCAATTCATGAATCATGATTCGATTCATGATTTATGTTTCAATTCATGATTCAATTCTTGATTCAATTCATAATTCAATTCATGATTCATTATTCAATGCATGATTCAATTCTTGATTCAATTCATAATTCAATTCATGATTCATGATTCGATTCATGATTCATGTTTGAATTCATGATTCAATTCAAGATTCATTTCATGATTCATGATTCAATTCATGATACATGATTGAATTCATGATTCATGATTCATTTCATGATTCGATTCATGATTCATGAGTCAATTCATAAATTCATGATTCAATTCATGATTCATGATTCAATTCTTGATTCATGATTCATGATTTGAATTATGATTCATGATTTGAATTATGACTCATGATTAAATTCATGATTCATGATTTATGATTCAATTCATGATTCATGATTTATTTCATGATTTAATTCATGGTTCATGAATCTTGATTCAATTCATAATTTATTTCATGATTCATGATTCGATTCATGATTCAATTCATGATTTATGATTCAATTCATGATTCATGATTCATGATTTAATTCATGATTCATGATTCATGATTCATGATTCGATTTATAATTCATGATTCAATTGATGATACATGATTCAATTTGTGATTCATGATTTAATTCATGATTCATTTCATGATTCATTTCATGATTCATGATTCATGATTCAATTCATGATTCATGAGTCAATTCATGATTCATGATTCATTTCATGATTCATGATTTAATTCATGATTCAATTCATGATTCAATTTATGATTCATAATTCATGATTCAATTCATGATTCAATTCATGATTCATGATTCATGAATCAATTCTTGATTTATGATTCATGATTCATGATTTAATTCATGATTCATGATTCAATTCATGATTCATGATTCGATTCATGATTCAATTCTTGAATCATGATTCATGATTCGAATTATGATTCATGATTAAATTCATGATTCATGATTTAGGATTCAATTCATGGTTCATGAATCTTTATTCAATTCATGATTAATGATTCAATTCATGGTTCATGAATCTTTATTCAATTCATGATTCAATTCATGATTCAATTCATGATTTATTTCATAATTCATGATTCGATTCATGATTCATTATTCATGATTCAATTCATGATTTATGATTTAATTCATGATTCATGATTCATGATTCGATTTATAATTTATGATTCAATTCATGATGCATGATTCAATTCGTGATTCATGATTCAATTCATGATTCATGATTCATTTCATGATTCATTTCATGATTCATGATTCCTGATTCAATTCATAATTCATGATTCAATACATGATTCATTAATTCATTTCATGATTCATGATTCAATTCATGATTCAATTCATGATTCAATTTATGATTCATAATTTATGATTCAATTCATGATTCAATTTATGATTCATAATTTATGATTCAATTCATGATTCAATTTATGATTCATGATTCATGATTTAATTCATGATTCATGATTCGATTCATGATTCATGATTCAATTCATGATTCATGATTCAATTCATAATTCGTGATTCATGATTCATGATTCAATTCATGATTCATGATTCGATTCATGATTCATGATTCATGATTCAATTCATGATTCATGATTCGATTTATGATTCATGATTCAATTCATGATTCAATTCATGATTCATGATTCATTTCATGATTCATTTCATGATTCATGATTCAATTCAAGATTCATGATTCAATTCATGATTCATTTCATGATTCATGATTAATGATTCAATTCATGATTCATGATTCAATTCATGATTCATGATTCCATTCATGATTCATCATTCATCATTCAATTCATCATTCATCATTCAATTCATGATTAAATTTATGATTCATGATTTATGATTCAATTCATGATTCATGATTTATTTCATGATTCAATTCATGGTTCATGAATCTTGATTCAATTCATGATTTATTTCATGATTCATGATTCGATTCATAATTCATGATTCATGGTTCAATTCATGATTCAATTCATTATTTATTTCATGATTCATGATTCGATTCATGATTCATGATTAATGATTCAATTTATGATTCATGATTCAATTCATGATGCATGATTCAATTCGTGATTCATGATTCAATTCATGATTCATGATTCATTTCATGATTCATGATTCCTGATTCAATTCATGATTCATGATTCAATTCATGATTCATGATTCATTTCATGATTCATGATTCAATACATGATTCGATTCATGATTTATGATTCAATTCATGATTCATTATTCGATTCATGATTCATGATTCAATTCATGATTCATGATTCATGATTCGAATTATGATTCATGATTAAATTCATGATTCATGATTTATGATTCAATTCATGATTCATGATTTATTTCATGATTCAATTCATGGTTCATGAATCTTGATTCAATTCATGATTTATTTCATGATTCATGATTCGATTCATGATTCATGATTCATGATTCAATTCATGATTCAATTCATGATTTATTTCATGATTCATGATTCGATTCATGATTCATGATTCAGTTCTTGATTTATGATTCATGATTCATGATTTAATTCATGATTCATGATTCAATTCATGATTCATGATTCGATTCATGATTCATGATTCAATTCATGATTCATGATTCAATTCATGATTCATGATTCAATTCTTGAATCATGATTCATGATTCAAATTATGATTCATGATTAAATTCATGGTTCATGAATCTTTTTTCAATTCATGATTTATTTCATGATTCATGATTCGATTCATGATTCATGATTCATGATTCAATTCATGATTCAATTCATGATTTATTTCATAATTCATGATTCGATTCATGATAAATTATTCATGATTCAATTCATGATTTATGATTTAATTCATGATTCATGATTCATGATTTATTTCCTGATTCATGATTCATGATTCATGATGCGATTTATAATTCATGATTCAATTCATGATGCATGATTCAATTCGTGATTCATGATTCAATTCATGATTCATGATTCATTTCATGATTCATTTCATGATTCATGATTCCTGATTCAATTCATGATTCATGATTCAATACATGATTCATTAATTCATTTCATGATTCATGATTCAATTCATGATTCAATTCATGATTCAATTTATGATTCATAATTCATGATTCAATTCATGATTCAATTTATGATTCATGATTCATGATTCAATTCATGATTCATGATTCGATTCATGATTCATGATTCAATTCATGATTCATGATTCAATTCATAATTCGTGATTCATGATTCATGATTCAATTCATGATTCATGATTCGATTCATGATTCATGATTCATGATTCAATTCATGATTCTTGATTCGATTTATGATTCATGATTCAATTCATGATTCAATTCATGATTCATGATTCATTTCAGGATTCATTTCATGATTCATGATTCAATTCAAGATTCATGATTCAATTCATGATTCATTTCATGATTCATGATTAATGATTCAATTCATGATTCAATTCATGATTCAACTTATGATTTATATTTCATGATTCAATTCATGATTCAATTCATGATTCATGATTCATGATTCAATTCATGATTCATGATTCAATTCATGATTCATGATTCGATTCATGATTCATGATTCATCATTCAATTCATGATTCATGATTCAATTCATGATTCAATTTATGATTCATGATTCCTGATTCAATTCATGATTCATGGTTCAAATTATGATTCATGATTCAATTCATGATTCAATTCATGATTCAATTTATGATTCATGATTCAATTCAAGATTCATGATTCATGATTCAATTCATGATTCATGATTCATGATTCAATTCATGATTTATGATTCAATTCATGAATCATGATTCGATTCATGATTTATGTTTCAATTCATGATTCAATTCTTGATTCAATTCATAATTCAATTCATGATTCATTATTCAATGCATGATTCAATTCTTGATTCAATTCATAATTCAATTCATGATTCATGATTCGATTCATGATTCATGTTTGAATTCATGATTCAATTCATGATTCATTTCATGATTCATGATTCAATTCATGATACATGATTGAATTCATGATTCATGATTCATTTCATGATTCGATTCATGATTCATGAGTCAATTCATAAATTCATGATTCAATTCATGATTCATGATTCAATTCTTGATTCATGATTCATGATTTGAATTATGATTCATGATTTGAATTATGACTCATGATTAAATTCATGATTCATGATTTATGATTCAATTCATGATTCATGATTTATTTCATGATTTAATTCATGGTTCATGAATCTTGATTCAATTCATAATTTATTTCATGATTCATGATTCAATTCATGATTCAATTCATGATTTATGATTCAATTCATGATTCATGATTCATGATTTAATTCATGATTCATGATTCATGATTCATGATTCGATTTATAATTCATGATTCAATTGATGATACATGATTCAATTTGTGATTCATGATTTAATTCATGATTCATTTCATGATTCATTTCATGATTCATGATTCATGATTCAATTCATGATTCATGAGTCAATTCATGATTCATGATTCATTTCATGATTCATGATTTAATTCATGATTCAATTCATGATTCAATTTATGATTCATAATTCATGATTCAATTCATGATTCAATTCATGATTCATGATTCATGATTCAATTCATGATTCATGATTCGATTCATGATTCATGATTCATGATTCGATATATGATTCATGATTAAATTCATGATTCATAATTTATGATTCAATTCATGATTCGATTCATGATTCATGATTTAATTCATGACTCATGATTTGATTCATGATTCATGATTCAATTTTTAATTCATGATTCGATTCATGATTCATGATTCAAAATTCAATTCATGATTCAATTCAGGATTTATGATTCAATTCATGATTCATGATTCATTTCATGATTCATTTCATGATTCATGATTCGATTTATGATTCATGATTCAATTCATGATGCATGATTCAATTCGTGATTCATGATTCAATTCATGATTCATTTCATGATTCATTTCATGATTCATGATTCCTGATTCAATTCATGATTCATGATTTATTTCATGATTCAATTCATGGTTCATGATTCGATTTATGATTCATGATTCAATTCATGATCCATGATTCAATTCGTGATTCATGATTCAATTCATGATTCATTTCATGATTCATTTCATGATTCATGATTTATGATTCAATTCATGATTCATGATTCGATTCATGATTCATGATTCAATTCATGATTCATGATTTATTTCATGATTCAATTCATGGTTCATGAATCTTGATTCAATTCATGATTTATTTCATGATTCATGATTCGATTCATGATTCATGATTCATGATTCAATTCATGATTTATTTCATGATTCATGATTCGATTCATGATTCATGATTCAATTCTTGATTTATGATTCATGATTCATGATTTAATTCATGATTAATGATTTAATTCATGATTCATGATACGATTCATGATTCATGATTCAATTCATGATTCATGATTCAATTCTTGAATCATGATTCATGATTCGAATTATGATTCATGATTAAATTCATGATTCATGATTTAATTCATGATTAATGATTTAATTCATGATTCATGATACGATTCATGATTCATGATTCAATTCATGATTCATGATTCAATTCTTGAATCATGATTCATGATTCGAATTATGATTCATGATTAAATTCATGATTCATGATTTATGATTCAATTCATGGTTCATTAATCTTTATTCAATTCATGATTTATTTCATGATTCATGATTCGATTCATGATTCATGATTCAATTCAGGTTTTAATTCATGATTTATTTCATAATTCATGATTCGATTCATGATTCATGATTCATGATTCAATTCATGATTCAATTCATGATTTATGATTCAATTCATGATTCATGATTTAATTCATGATTCATGATTCATGATTCATGATTCGATTTCTAATTCATGATTCAATTCATGATGCATGATTTAATTCGTGTTTCATGATTCAATTCATGATTCATGATTCATTTCATGATTCATTTCATGATTCATGATTCCTGATTCAATTCATGATTCAATACATGATTCATGATTCATTTCATGATTCATGACTCAATTCATGATTCAATTCATGATTCAATTCATGATTCAATGTATGATTCATAATTCATGATTCAATTCATGATTTAATTTATGATTCATGATTCATGATTCAATTCATGATTCATGATTCATGATTCGATTCATGATTCATGATTCAATTCATGATTCATGATTCAATTCATGATTCGTGATTCATGATTCATGATTCAATTCATGATTCATGATTCAATGCATGATTCAATTCTTGATTCAATTCATAATTCAATTCATGATTCATGATTCGATTCATGATTCATGTTTGAATTCATGATTCAATTCATGATTACTTTCATGATTCATGATTCAATTCATGATTCATGATTCAATTCTTGATTTATGATTCATGATTCATGATTCAATTCATGATACATCATTCAGTTCATGATTCATGATTAATTTCATGATTCATGATTCAATTCATGATTCGATTCATGATTCATGAGTCAATTCATAAATTCATGATTCGATTCATGATTCATGATTCAATTCTTGATTCATGATTCATGATTTGAATTATGATTCATGATTAAATTCATGATTCATGATTTATGATTCAATTCATGATTCATGATTTATTTCATGATTGAATTCATGGTTCATGAATCTTGATTCAATTCATGATTTATTTCATGATTCATGATTCAATTCATGATTCATGATTCAATTCATGATTCAATTCATGATTTATGATTCAATTCATGATTCATGATTCATGATTTAATTCATGATTCATGATTCATGATTCATGATTCGATTTATAATTAATGATTCAATTCATGATGCATGATTCAATTTGTGATTCATGATTTAATTCATGATACATTTCATGATTCATTTCATGATTCATGATTCATGATTCAATTCATGATTCATGAGTCAATTCATGATTCATGATTCATTTCATGATTCATGATTTAATTCATGATTCAATTCATGATTCAATTTATGATTCAAAATTCATGATTCAATTCATGATTCAATTCATGATTCATGATTCAATTCATGATTCATGATTCAATTCCTGATTCATGATTCAATTCATGATTCATGATTCAATGCATGATTCAATTCTTGATTCAATTCATAATTCAATTCATGGTTCATGATTCAATTCATGATTCATGATTCAATTCTTGATTTATGATTCATGATTCATGATTCAATTCATGATTCAATTCATGATTCATGATTCAATTCACGATTCATGATTCATGATTCAATTCATGATTCATGATTCAATTCATGATTCATGATTCATTTCATGATTCATTTCATGATTCATGATTTAATTTATGATTCATGATTAATGATTCAATTCATGATTCATGATTCGATTCATGATTCATGATTCATTTCATGATTCATGATTCATTTTATGATTCATGATTCATTTCATGATTCATTTCATGATTCATGATTTAATTTATGATTCATGATTAATGATTCAATTCATGATTAATGATTCAATTCATGATTCATGAATCATTTTATGATTCATGATTCATGATTCAATTCATGATTCATGATTCAATTCATGATTCGATTTATGATTTATGATTCAATTCATGATTCATGACTCATGATTCAATTCATGATTCATGATTCAATTCATGATTTATGATTCATGATTCAATTCATGAATCATTATTCATGATTCATGATTCAATTTATGATTCATGATTCATAATTCAATTCATGATTCATGATTCAATTCATGATTCATGATTCAATTCATGATTCATGATTCATGATTCAATTCATGATTCATGATTCAATTCATGATTCATGATTCATGATTCAATTCATGATTCATGATTCATGATTCGATTCATGATTCATGATTCATGATTCGATTCATGATTCATGATTCAATTCATGATTCATGATTCATGATTCAATTCATGATTCGATTCATGATTCATGATTCAATTTATGTTTCATGATTCGATATATGATTCATGATTAAATTCATGATTCATAAATTATGATTCAATTCATGATTCATGATTCATGATTCAATTTATGATTCATGACTCATGATTCATGATTCAATTCATGAATCATGATTCGATTCATGATTCATGATTCAATTCTTGATTCAATTCATGATTCGATTCATGATTCATGATTCAATTCATGATTCATTATTCAATTCATGATTCATGATTAATGATTCGATTTATGATTCATGATTCAATTCATGATGCATGATTAAATTCGTGATTCATGATTCAATTCATGATTCATGATTCATTTCATGATTCATTTCATGATTCATGATTCCTGATTCAATTCATGATTCCTGATTCAATTCATGATTCATGATTCATTTCATGATTCATGATTCAATTCATGATTCGATTCATGATTCATGATTCATGATTCAATTCATGATTCATGATTCGATTCATGATTCATGATTCAATTCTTGATTCATGATTCGAATTATGATTCATGATAAAATTCATGATTCATGATTTATGATTCAATTCATGATTCATGATTTAATTCATGATTCAATATTCATGATTCATGATTCGATTTATAATTCATGGATCAATTCCTGATGCATGATTCAATTCGTGATTCATGATTCAATTCGTGATTCATGATTCATTTCATGATACATGATTCAATTCATGATTCAATTCATGATTCAATTTATGATTCATAATTCATGATTCAATTCATGATTCAATTCATGATTGATGATTGATGATTCAATTCATGATTCATGATTCATGATTCGATTCATGATTCATGATTCAATTCATGATTCATGATTCAATTCATGATTCATGATTCATGATTCAATTCATGATTCATGATTCGATTCATGATTCATAATTCATGATTCAATTCATGATTCATGATTCATGATTCGATTTATGATTCATGATTCATGATTCATAATTCATGATTCAATTCATGATTAATGATTCAATTCATGATTCATGATTCAATTCATGATTCATGATTCATTTCATGATTCATTCCATGATTCATGATTCAATTCAAGATTCATGATTCAATTCATGATTCATTTCATGATTCAATTCATGATTCAATTCATGATTCATGATTCATGATTTAATTCATGATTCATGATTCATGATTCAATTCATGATTCGATTCATGATTAATGATTCAATTCATGATTCAATTCATGATTCATGATTCATGATTCAATTCATAATTCAATTCATGATTAAATATGACCGGGTTAGGGTTAGGGTTTGGGTTAGGGTAAGGGTTGGGGTTAGGGTTAGGGTTAGGGGTTAGGGGTTAGGGTTTGGGTTAAGGGGTTAGTGTTAGGGTTAGGTTTAGGGGGTTAGGGTTAGGGTTAGGGGTTAGGGTTAGGGTTAGGGTTAGGGGTTAGGGTTAGGGTTAGGCTTAGGGTTAGGGTTAGGGTTAGGGGGTTAGGGTTAGGGTTAGGGTTAGGGGTTAGGGTTAGGGTTAGGTTTAGGGGGTTAGGGTTAGGGGGTTAGGGTTAGGGTTAGGGTTCATGATTCAATTCTTGATTCATGATTCATGATTTGATTCATGTTTCATGATTAAATTCATGATTCATGATTTATGATTTAATTCATGATTCGTGATTTATTTCATGATTCAATTCATGATTTATTTCATGATTCATGATTCGATTAATGATCCATGATTCAATTCATTAATCATGATTCATGATTCGATTTATGATTCATGAATCATAATTCAATTCATGATTCATGAATCATGATTCAATTCATGATTCATGATTCAATTCATGATTCATGATTCATGATTCGATTCATGATTCATAATTCATGATTCAATTCATGATTCATGATTCATGATTCGATTTATGATTCATGATTCAATTCATGATTCATGATTCAATTCATGATTCATGATTCATTTCATGATTCATTTCATGATTCATGATTCAAATCAAGATTCATGATTCAATTCATGATTCATTTCATGATTCATGATTAATGATTCAATTCATGATTCAATTCATGATTCAACTTATGATTTATATTTCATGATTCAATTCATGATTCAATTCATGATTCATGATTCATGATTCATGATTCGATTCATGATTCATCATTCAATTCATGATTCATGATTCAATTCATGATTCAATTTATGATTCATGATTCCTGATTCAATTCATGATTCATGGTTCAATTCATGATTCATGATTCAATTCATGATTCAATTCATGATTCAATTTATGATTCATGATTCAATTCAAGATTCATGATTCATGATTCAATTCATGATTCATGATTCATGATTCAATTCATGATTTATGATTCAATTCATGAATCATTAACGATTCATGATGTATGGTTCAATTCATGATTCAATTCTTGATTCAATTCATAATTCAATTCATGATTCATGATTCAATGCATGATTCAATTCTTGATTCAATTCATAATTCAATTCATGATTCATGATTCGATTCATGATTCATGTTTGAATTCATGATTCAATTCATGATTCATTTCATGATTCATGATTCAATTCATGATTTATGATTCAATTCTTGGTTTATGATTCATGATTCATGATTCAATTCATGATACATGATTGAATTCATGATTCATGATTCATTTCATGATTCGATTCATGATTCATGAGTCAATTCATAAATTCATGATTCAATTCATGATTCATGATTCAATTCTTGATTCATGATTCATGATTTGAATTATGATTCATGATTTGAATTATGATTCATGATTAAATTCATGATTCATGATTTATGATTCAATTCATGATTCATGATTTATTTCATGATTTAATTCATGGTTCATGAATCTTGATTCAATTCATGATTTATTTCATGATTCATGATTCGATTCATGATTCAATTCATGATTCAATTCATGATTTATGATTCAATTCATGATTCATGAATCATGATTCAATTCATGATTCAATTCATGATTTATTTCATGATTCATGATTCGATTTATGATTCATGATTCAATTCTTGATTTATGATTCATGATTCATGATTTAATTCATGATTAATGATTTAATTTATGATTCATGATTCGATTCATGATTCATGATTCAATTCTTGAATCATGATTCATGATTCGAATTATGATTCATGATTAAATTCATGATTCATGATTTATGATTCAATTCATGGTTCATAATTCTTTATTTAATTCATGATTTATTTCATGATTCATGATTCGATTCATGATTCATGATTCATGATTCAATTCATGATTCAATTCATGATTTATTTCATAATTCATGATTCGATTCATGATTCATGATTCAATTCATGATTCAATTCATGATTTATGATTCAATTCATTAATCATGATTCATGATTTAATTCCTGATTCATGATTCATGATTCATGATTCGATTTATAATTCATGATTCAATTCATGATGCATGATTTAATTCGTGATTCATGATTCAATTCATGATTCATTTCATGATTCATTTCATGATTCATGATTCCTAATTCAATTCATGATTCATGATTCAATACATGATTCATGATTCATTTCATGATTCATGACTCAATTCATGATTCAATTCATGATTCAATTCATGATTCAATGTATGATTCATAATTCATGATTCAATTTATGATTCATGATTCATGATTCAATTCATGATTCATGATTCATGATTCAATTCATGATTCATGATTCAATTCATGATTCATGATTCAATTCATGATTCATGATTCAATTCATGATTCGTGATTCATGATTTATGATTCAATTCATGATTCATGATTCAATTCATGATTCATGATTCAGTGCATGATTCAATTCTTGATTCAATTCATAATTGAATTCATGATTCATGATTCGATTCATGTGTCATGTTTGAATTCATGATTCAATTCATGATTCCTTTCATGATTCATGATTCAATTCATGATTCATGATTCAATTCTTGATTTATGATTCATGATTCAATTCATGATACATGATTCAATTCATGATTCATGATTCATTTCATGATTCATGATTCAATTCATGATTCGATTCATGATTCATGAGTCAATTCATAAATTCATGATTCAATTCATGATTCATGATTCAATTCATGATTCAATTCAGGATTTATGATTCAATTCATGATTCATTATTCAATTCATGATTCATGATTAATGATTCGATTTATGATTCATGATTCAATTCATGATGCATGATAAAATTCGTGATTCATGATTCAATTCATGATTCATTTCATGATTCATTTCATGATTCATGATTCCTGATTCAATTCATGATTCCTGATTCAATTCATGATTCCTGATTCAATTCATGATTCATGATTCATTTCATGATTCATGATTCAATTCATGATTCATGATTCGATTCATGATTCATGATTCAATTATTGATTCATGATTTATGATTCGAATTATGATTCATGATAAAATTCATGATTCATGATTTATGATTCAATTCATGATTCATGATTTAATTCATGATTCAATATTCATGATTCATGATTCGATTTATAATTCATGGATCAATTCCTGATGCATGATTCAATTCGTAATTCATG